>FAPJ01018408.1:1799-14319 GCA_001485985.1 Heliconius ethilla aerotome | reverse complement strand
GTAAGTATTCCGTACATCGATGCAGATAGTTCTTCAGATCAAGACCAGGTGTCTAAAAAAGACAAATTGCTCAGGTTACACCTTGGTAAAAGTGATGATACTGGTTCAGGAATAACAGGAGACTACGACGATTTGACTGTAGACACGGAACTGCCACTTTCAGACAGTTGTATTGGTAGGAAAGTTTTGGAGGCTCAAAGTACATTTGAAGAATCATCTGCGAGCTTAGTCGAATTTTTAAAGAATGAAAGTATGTCTCAATTAGTCTTGGATGATATTGAAGCTGAAACGAAACTTAAAGATTTTAAGAAACCAACCGACTTGCCATTAAGGTTTAAGAATAAAAATAAAATAATTGTTACGCCCCCACAAGAAAATAGTCCGACAATCGAAAACATTCCTTTTATTGATTCTAGTGTTTCAAAATCAATACATAAATCGGAATCTTGCGATCACACTGGTAGTTCAGGTAGCGCAAATGACATATCTCCAACAGAACAAAAGAATGAACAAAAAGTCCTGCTTTCTGCGAAATCAAGACGAGGTGAACTCTTAAAATTAAGTGCAGAGAGATCTCGAAGCTCGGAATCTACTTCTTGGACTAGTATAGAAAAGGACGTAAGCCCCTCGAGTGCACATATTAAAGGCAGTTCAATTGATGATGAATCTAGTGTAAGTTGTTCAATTGCAAGACCTTTAGGTATATCACAGGATATTGAGAAACTTAATAAAAAGGATAGAGAATGCTTGGAGGAATTGAAACAAGCGATGGAATATGGGGAGGAGCATTTGCTCTCGCAGCATACAATGTCGAGTGATCATTCAAAGTCGAATTCAAAGTCTCCTTCTCCTATTCCCGAAATAGGTCGAATTGAAAGCCCGAGAAGCCCTTCAAAATATAGTGCAAGAAAATCTCCTACTCCAACATTAGAAAAACAGGGTCAAGTAGATTCCCAAAAAGCACCTACTGATTCTGAATCTAGTTCTGAAAGTGTTTGTGACAAGACTGTAGAACAACTATCGAAGCCAAATCAAAGGAAAAATGCGTTAGATAAAATCGGTAAATGTGTCATAGAAGAATCTGAGTCAAGTCAATCTGTTGGTTCTAAGGCTTCCGACATCAAAAGAGAGCTAGAAAAACCTGGTCAAAAAACAAAAATAGCAATCACGATTTCACAAGAGGATCAAAACATGACAGTCGATTTCGATGACGACGGTAATGTCATAACGTCTTCGTTTGAGCGAGAACTTATGAAAAAGAGGGCTTTGAAGGATGCTGATCAAAAAAGTTCATCAAAATCAAGTATGGATACAACTACAACAACGACGCCGTCAAAAGGTTCACTTAGTGTGGACGATTCGTCATCGAGACGCAAAGCACGACTTGATGAACAAAAAAGTTCTTCGAAATCTAGTATGGACTCCAGGGGATCGTTAAGTGTTGAATCTAGAGGATCTTTCGAAACCACTGAGTCTACTTCTGGATCTTTAGGAGAAGCTTATCGTCGTGGTGAAGAATTGAAACCAACTTGGCGCCCCTTCTTTGGAGCTTCTGGAAGCGAAAATAGCACAAGTATAGAAGAAGCATGGATTCCTCAAGATCATGATGGTTACGAAAGTCTTACAATGAATAAAGATGCTTTTGAATATAATAATCAAAGGATCCTTGATGACTTTCATACATTTTCGAAAAATCCACCTCTGTCATCGAACACATCAAAAGATTCCACAGAAGCAGATTTTACTGATGATTTGAATGACTTTCCAGTTAATTTTCTTTATCCTGCAACATCATCTGCAGCTTCTACATCTGATGTTGTAATTGGATATGGACAAAATTTCGGACGCACTTTGTCTCGTATATCTGAGCGTAGCACAACTTCAGAAAAGACTAGTGCTGATGAAGATTCTACGAAAGCTTGCTCTCGTTCTGAGAGTATAAACGAAGAGTCGTTGAACTCCAGTGATCATCAAGCAAGTTTGAGTTCTGACCCACCAAGCAATGCTAATGTTGCTTATATATCTGACACAGATAGACGTACATCTGCCGAAATGCCTGATATTCCCATAGATCACGCAAAAATAAGCGAAATGTATTCAGAATCGAAAAAAGATCTGGATAAAACTAGCAGCAAGAAAACAGACGATGGAGAAAAACGTGAGAATGGACAAAAGAAGCCTAGCTTATCACGTACCTTTGCTCCTATGAAACAGTCATCTGCTAGTGAAAGTCAGGATTCTGAAGATTGGCCTTTACCTGAATTACCACCACAACTTTCTAAGACATCAGGGCCCGAAATAGCACGACAAAAATCTAGTGACAACGAAGAGTTAAATTCTCTTGGTTCTGGTACTTTGGAGACGCCCATAGTAGAAAATGTTCATTTTTACTACATGAATAATGAGCCAGAGCAAGCCACAAAAGTAACAATTCAATCAGAAAGTTCAAAGGGACATGTAGACTCAGATGACGATAGTGATACCTTAAATAATGACGAGGAGCTAGAAAGAGATGTTCAAGAATCTAAATCGGAAAAATCTACTGTGCAAATAGCTGATGCAACTCAAAAAGGTTCTAAGGTTATTCCTTATGATAAATCAGGTTACATGGTAGAACCCTTAGATAGCCACGATGAATTTACCTGTCTAAATAAAAGTGTAGTCCCCAATTATGACAAATCTTGTTTGAGTGGAACTTTAAGCAAAGCATCATGCTTAATGGGTGATGCTGGTACTTGTTGTTCACGAGCCGAAAATAAATCGTTTGGTACAAAAAGTAACTTAGAAGATAAAGTTATTATAAGTCAACCACAAAAATCACCAACCAACCTTAGTCCTATATACGACGACGATCACTTATACACTGACGATGTGTTTGGCGGTGAAAGCAAATCTCTTTCTCCTGATTTTGAAAAAGGTTTTTCTCATATGGGTACGCAAAAATTTTCATTTGGATCAAACAATTCAGATACATCAATTGACGATTTACTGTCACAGACTAATGCTGAAGACACAGTAAAAGCCGTGGCCAAACTTAGTGTAGGTAGCTCAGGTACATGTAAAAGGTGTAGTCATAGCAGTCATTCTGAAGAGGAAACGAGTTCTTTCGGTACTGATTTAGACGGAACGGTGAAGATAGGCATACCTCCAAAAAAGTGCACACATAGCTCTCATTCAGAAGATACATCTATTTGTTTAAGTATTTCTGAGTGGTCGACTGGCACTAATACTGTACGGCAGTATGCTAACCTTTCGGCTTCTGAAAGCATATCCGCTGTGTCTCTAGCGAAAAGTGATAAATCAGATAAGACAGCAATAAAAAAGTATTCCACATCACATTCAGGAAAAAAGTCCGATCAAATACAAAAAATGAATTCCCAAAATGAGGCAAGTTCGAAGAGCAGTAGCCTTGATAAGAGTTCAGAGAATATTAAATATGATAAATTATGTAGTTCTGAAACCACGATATCAAGGAAGATTGATAGTAGTGGGTCTGGAACAAAAAGTGATAGTACTTTAACTTTGGCTCAGTCCATTTCAGAATGGTCGGCGAGTACAAGCCATACTCTTGTCGCTACAGCACGAGAAGATCAACAAGAGACCGAGGAAACGAAGTCAGATAAGACCATTATAAAAGAACCTGCATCCGTTGAAGATTTTGTTCCCACAGAGGACCCCAAGCAATCTCCTACTAAAATTGACACGAATGAGCCAGTTCTAAGATTAACTGCATCGTATACCGGAAAAGCCGAAAAGTCATCTTCAATTAGTTACAGCGATAAATCTGATAAATCAAGCTCTAGTTCTTTAAGTAGTCTTCAGAAACATACTAATGGCGTTTTAAGATTTGATCAGAGATTGAGGGGTTTTCCGGCTTCCGAAGACTTATCAAAGGATCGTTATGTTAAAGCCCCACCAAAGAGCTTTAGTTATGAGGAAGAATCCCGCAAACACGTAAGACCGACGACACGATGTCAGAGCGAAGACAGTGGTTATAACAAGCAGTATTTCTTTGGACCACAACCCGAAATAGATATCGATATACCTTCTCAACTTTACAGTCAAGAAGAAAAGCATAGCGAGCGCTATCAAAGTCAGGAATTTTCAAATATAATTAAAGAAGAATCTTCTGGCCCTTTTATCAGATCTGATTATAAACCTTTGGCTAAACATGCTAGTTACGATGACAAAACATTGTCAAAAAATCAAATAAAGGAATATAAAACATCTCAACAATATCGGAGTAAACCTAAAAGCTGGTCTTTCCATGAACATTATTTAGCGTCATCTGATTTACCGATAATAACGGTTCCAGAGATTCCATCAGGCCATAGAGAACTGCAAGAGAAGAAATCTTTAGAAAGATCTGGCAAAACGCCTCTTTCCAGATGCTCGCCATATTATTCAAGTAGTTTAAGTTCTGAATCGCCGCCTATACAACCACTAAAAGTACCGGTAAAAAAATCTCTTCTTGCTAGGAATTTTTCGTTAAAAAGTCCACCAAGTGGCAATGATACTGACAGCTCTTTAGATGTTATAAGAGATCCTCGCGAAAGGATGAGAACGTTTAGACGTAAAAAACAAGTGACTAATACACGTAAAAAACAAGAAAAAATACATGACGTATTAGAAGAAGACTCTACGAAAAGTCAATGCTCTTCTGAAAGTGACAAATTCAAAGGGACTAAATACTTAGCAGTTGATGATACCCTTCGGAGAATGGAGAGTTCTGAGTGTTCGGATAGCTATATACCAGAAGTAGAATCTGGATCTTCTGAAATGTCAAAAGGTGACTCTAAAAATGACGACATGCAAGAACAAGCAAGTTACTCAGAGGATGAAGAGCAAGTTAGCTACGCCAAGTATAAGAACAATTCTTACGAAACTCAAAAATTTCCCGTAAATATTAACCCAGTCCAGTTTCAAGGTTTTGGGTCATCTGTTGAGGAAGATGAAATGGGATTTCCACGTTTTGACAGATTGGGTCGTTTGCGACATCCTTATCTCGATTCACAAGAGCCACCTTTTGTTCCAGAAGGAAGTCCTCCAAGATCATCGTCTTATTCCAATAAAAGTAGCCGCCAGTCTTCTTTAAAGAGAATGAAATCTACGGGATATCATAAATCTGACGATAAATCATTAGGGGAGTCGTCGAGGTCCAAGTATTACGACGAACATAGTGACAAAGATGACTCCGATGATTATGCTTATCCGGTAGACACTATTAAAAGAGCTCCAAAAATAAATAAATCAGGTAGTTATCTTTTTGAACGTAGTGAGTCAATCGCGTATTCAGATACGGAGTTACCTCATGACAAGGACGAGTACGAAGAGTATAGAGGTAGCCCATATCCAGAGCATTACGAAGACTTAGAGATGTTCCAAACTCAGGAATTTTATCCACAATACGAGAGTAATGAGCACAGCGACGGTAATGGCGATCGCTTTGCAAGAGATCTCGACCAGCGTTTTAGCCTGAATAATGTAGAGCGCTTTTATTCTAGTCATTATGTTGATTCTCAGGCTTCGAGCGATAGCCCGGAGCAAAAATTTGATGTTTCAACACTCCCCCCGCCTTTATGCTCTGATGACGAAAACGAATAGATGCATCTGCAATGCTAAACGTACACTAGACCAAGTCATATTGGACTTTCTTGTTAATTGATTGTTAATTATGCAGGATACAAACGTGTTATTTATATTAGCGTATCGAAATCTTGATTCTAATTCGCAATTATTATTGTAATCGTAATGGATATTAAGATTCCTATTTAATAAAATATTGACATCCTCACTTTTAATAACAAGGTGAAGTATATAGTGTCCGGCCCTGCAATTTTGAAGTGGTATTGATGACCTTAGCTTAATAAGAGAATAGACGTAGTATGTGTACTGATCTAAATATTCACATAAATCAATTTCTTCACCATAAATAGCAGTGATTTGATGCATTATATTTAAATTTGACTACAGAATTATATAGATCGTTTATATTATTATATTAAATATAGTTATCGTTATTAGTGCCAAAACATTCTAGTCGTACTCCGCCTTGTTTCCATTTTATTAATAGAAATTATAACTTGTTTGATCTCACGATATTGTATTATTATGTAAAAGGCTGTGATTTGTTTTTCTTTTGGATCTAAGATCGTTTGTATATTCAAATATTATTGCTCAACTCCACGTGTTAAAGACTTATCGCACACACACACATACACAGTTCCCAATTTATTGACACCGCATCATACACAACAAGACTTAAATACGAAAGTGTCTGCAATCGTGCCAAATCTGCTCAATTTTTTCCACAATTTATTAAAATGATGATTTTTTTTCGAATTTTTAAACAATGAATTGTATAACAGTATTAGTAGGATAATTGAAAAGTC
Source organism: Heliconius ethilla aerotome (assembly GCA_001485985.1). Taxonomy (NCBI): domain Eukaryota; kingdom Metazoa; phylum Arthropoda; class Insecta; order Lepidoptera; family Nymphalidae; genus Heliconius; species Heliconius ethilla. Next base: position 7,927 of record FAPJ01018408.1, on the reverse strand, counting down.
AAAATTATTAGTAATATTTCGTCTTTGTATGTATGTGAAATAGTTCTAAATGTAAGCATCGAAGTCTAATCTTGAATAGATGAACCTATAGTGATGCCTTTATTACATTATTTAATTTTATTATTAATGTGTTGCTTGGTATATAAAAAAAAATACGAATTTTAGTCGATTATAATTTAATAACTTTGCATTTGGGTTGACATAAAATGACTCGTACGAATCTTAATTAAGTTTGTAAGGTGCTAGTGATGCCACCGCGCTTCTGTCGGCTAGATAGGAATCAAATATCGAATAATTAAGTCGTACTGAAAATAATATAACTTATTTCCAAAGTAGAATAGACATCCTGTATCGTTATTGTAAGGAACCACGTAGCTAGGACATTCGTCGTATACATAATAGTTCTGGCCATATCACACTTTGCTACCAGTTCAGCTGAAATTATACGAAAAGGAACGCTTTATATGAGAGCTGAATGGATACTATCAGTAGAGTTGGTACGGTCCTTTGTGTCTCGTAAATAAGTTAGTTCGGCGGCGGGCGTGAATCGTGAGCATCTCATACTTCCACCACCTCCCATTCAATACACTTTACTTAAAACCATTTTATTATAGTAAAAAGTAATGTACCAAAAAACTTATGATAAACCGTGTAAGTCCTTAGACCGTAAAATTTAAATCTTCGCCCCTCAACGAGAGGTTCAAAACAACTTAATCAGTACAAACTACAAAGTTAATGCTACTAAATACAGAGTTTATAATATTTAAATATTATTTGCATCTTCTGAGTTGCTTCCACTCACAATATATCTGGAATTGGTACTCATTAAGGATTAGTTGGTTTTATTAAATATTTAATTTTTTCGGTCTATAGGAGATAAGAAGTTTGTAATAATTTCACTTTATTTTATAGCAACAAAAAATAGAGCATTTACGATTGTGACAGATCCATTTTCAAGTACTATGTTTTGTTATTTATTTATTGTTACTATGTAAAAGAAACAATTAGCTTAATATTTGTTGTTATATAGAATTACAATTTTACTCTTTACATAATTGTTTATTGAGTTTCTTACTAAAAACTACAAAGTTGATTGGTATGGTTTTTAAGAGTGCTTTAAAGACACGTCTTGAGGGTCAAGTGACTTGGTTCTACATTTTCATTCAAATTATTGATTTTTAGTATATAATAACTTTAAAAATTCTTAACTATTTTAATTTAATTGTTAATTCGTCTCAATTGATTTAATTTTTAATTTAATTTTACGAAAAAGGGAAATAATGTAGTTTAAATTTTAAATTTTTATGACTTATTTTTTTTGTATAATAGGTATAGCGTTATATAAAGCTGACTCGTTGACCGTTTTGTTTTGCTGTAATTAGTAAAATATAAGAGGTCAGGACCTCCATAGTTAGTGCAATAATAATTGGCAGTAAAGTGAAATTTGTAGAGTTTAAGTATTTCGAATTTTCGATTGAATTTGTACAATCTGAATAGACTGTAATGTTGTTTCATTAATATATTGTTTTTATTATATAGTAAATCGTATTGTTTTCAAAGTTTCGAGAGTTACTTCCTTTTTGAATTTATATTTAATTGTAAGTGTACGGTATCCTTGCAATACACTGCCCCTCGGGTGGGGTTAGTTAATAAATAAATAAATAAATCGAATATCGATGTTTTGTATTTCTTTCGTTTTGAGTTTTGCCCCTCACTAATTTCTATGCAGCCACGGATTACGTGTAAGTGAACTTCAATGTTGGCATGGAAAAAAATTAAATGTTGTTTATTTTCCTTCATTTTGTAATTTTTTTTATCATATGCAATATTTTTATTTTCATTTTATTATGTTCTTGTGTACTATTAAAATATTGTATTGCGATTTATGTTATTTTTAAATTTTATATTTTTTGCTATACAGATTGTAATTTAACTACCTGCAATTTCGAAAATGGCGGAAATCTTTGATGATAATGTGCTTTTATGCCTTCAAATTCAGTCTTTATTAGATTTCAACGCCATTTGTTATTGCTGTGTAGTTATGTTGTCTGTATAGAAAACTATTGTAGCCATATTGTTTTAAGTTACATTTGAATCTTTATTTATTATTTAGCCTATTATATTGCATCCTTTTATCTAGTTCATGTTATTCTCGACCTTAAATTAATATTATTTTTCGATTTCCAGACGAAACAACAGAAGAAGATCCTACAATATCTTCGGCGAGTCTCTGTATGTCACCGAGTGTGGAGAGTACGGGGGTGCCCCTTTACGCGTCAACGCCTATGGAAAAGAAGATCACGAATGGATTCCACGGGAAAATGGAACGATTGGACAATAGGAAGGACTGTGATACCGTCAATGGGAACGTTCATGGTATGTTGTTATTGGTGTTTTATTATAGTAGCTTAATATTATAAGTTAAAAAATATATAATATATCATTATCACATTCAAAATCTATATTGTTTATGGTGTTAGTTTATTCGGACTTGTATGAACGAATACATCAAACTGAATAAAAAAATACAGCAGATATGTATAGGAAGAAATATTAACAGTCAGTCAGTCGTAGGTATATTTTAATCTTGTTAACATAAGTTTTTTAAAAAATATATTAAGTAAGCTGAAAATACAATTTAATTCATTAAATTAACATAAACAGTATAATATTAAGGTAGACTAGACCACTTTCGTTTTTCACATCTATCTTTATTACCTTTATTAGTTTTGCATTTTATCTTTATATTTTTATTATTCTGATCATTAAGATAATATTCTTTTTTTTTGTGTTTTGATTCATTGTTGATTTAGCTTACGCATATGTAATTTAAGCTGTCATATCATTCGTTATAAAACATTAGTCATGAGGCTTCACGAGTAAAGTTTTATATATTTTTGTACTATTGTTAAACAGTCTTCTATTTCATGTAACTTTTATTGTTTTATTGTCAATTTTTAATTTATTATTTTGTTTCAGTAAACATTGTGTCTGCGTCGACGAACAATATGGACGTGCTTAGTGGTGGAGAGAGCGATGCTGGAGATACTCTGACTAGGCGGAATAATAATAGGTTAATATTATTCCTAGGTTTTCGTATTGTTTTATTGAGTAAATAAAATAAAAGTGCAATAATTTGTGTGACGTCAATTAAATAATTGAATTGAATTGAATTCCTGATATATGGCGTTTCGAGCGTGCCAGTTGAGCACAATTCGCCAGAATTAAATAATAGTAAATGTTATGAAAAATTACAGAATCTAATACTTCAAATTTAAATAGTCGCGTGCGAGCACGCTTGTTGAAAGTATCGATATTTTATCTTAAATTTGTATATTATTATGCAAATTAGATTTGTCAATTGATTTGAAACATTTGATTGGTTATTTGTTTTTAGTTGTTACTTGCGAGTTATCAACACTTAGTTCATGCTAAGCTTTCAGTGCTAACAATCTAAACAATTCAAATTTTCTTGTATTTTAAAACGTACCTATATCGGTTTTCTTTAATTATCTTGTTTTTTTGTAAATTGTTTTATTGAAATATAATATGAATAATTCTAGTATTTCGTCGGGCGTGGCGGCCGCCGGCGACACGATAAAGAAACGCGGTGCTGACGTCACCTACTACGTAGCAAAAGAGCTGCTCATGACGGAGCGGACGTACAAACGAGACCTGGAGCTACTTACTGTTGTGAGTGTATACGTAATTATTATTAAACGCAAATTAGTGAGGGGTAAATATAAAAACGTGTTCATAGTAAGGTATTTGTATTTAAATAAACTTGTAAATCTATATATTAATGAGTGATTATAACACTCTTATCCCATGGTCTCTTGCACTTTTTTTGACTGGAAGATATAAAATATAAGTCCATCTTTGCAAAACAATATGTTCCACTATGTATTAATCTTTGATACTAGGCGCAATAAAGATTCATACTTAATCAGTAACAATTTTTTTCTTCCAGTCGTGGTCAAAACGAGTAAGCTCACTGGGTAGAAGTGCATCAGGCGGCGCCGAGGCCTCCGCCCTCGCGAGAGCGTGTCTCGCGCTGGAGCCCCTCGCGCTGCCCACCGGAGCCTTGCTGGCCAAATTGGACCGTGCCCTCGTCGCCTCCACGCCCGCTAACCTGCCCTCGCCTGATGACGCTGAAGGTAGGCTGTGTGTGTACGCGTGCGGTTGCGTGTGTGTGCGTATATTTGTGTATGTGTGTTCCTCGTTCTGGAGTATTGTTAGCAGACCTCTTGCAGGTATATTATTAGCTTCACACTGTATTCCGCATGTAGCAGGGTTGACAGAGGAAACTAGTGTTAAGACACTCCTTTCCCCATGACGGTGCGTCTTATTTTGAAATACTTAAATGTTATGAAATATATTAAGTAAATTAGCTAGTTTCGAAGTCTTGTTGCTGATGCCACTGACAGTAAGATGGTAAAAATGAATTTGTTTTGAGCTTTATTCACACTGCATCTCGCATGTAGCAGGGTAGGCAGAGGGAACCTAGTAAAACAGTCTGTTACCCACTTTCCAGTTTTGAGACATTGTGTATTGAGTGGTGGAACACAGCGCCTTACCTGAATCTGTTTATGATGTTATTTTATGAATTATGTTTTTGTTAAATAATTGTTTTGTGAATATATTGCAAGTTATTATAAAGAGAGTAAATGTTAAATTCAAATAATATTGGTATTTCATTCGCTTGTCATATTAAATCAAAACAATGCATTGAACACAAAAATTCTTGCAGAACCAGATTGGGACGCCGTATTGGCGTTGCCAGCGGGACCGTTTCTTGCTTATCTCGATCGTGTGTTGTCTTGTATTGATTTGCCCGTACACTGTGATGGTATGAAGTGTGTGTGTGTATGTGTGTTTGTGTGCTATTACACCATTTACCATTGATTTGTCGTGTGACATCATTTTAAAGTCACTCAAGTCAGTCAATTAATTTCATTGTAGGCTTAGGAAGTATATCATGTAAGTTAGAGCTAATATCGATTGTTTCATAGTAATTTTAATAATTTTTGATATTCAAAGGCGTTTGTCTGTCACTGTTTACAAGATTTTGGCTTTTATTTAAAATAATTTGTGAAAGGTATGGGCATATGTGATATTCAATAATAGTAATTAATAAAATTATTTTATTTTGATAGACGAGTGGCCGAATAAATAAGCTTTAACATTCATACTTTAGATGGGCACTTATTGAAATAAGTCATCACCGTGTTTTGAGTATTGGTTTAGTTGGTAATTAAAATAAAGTCATACTAATACAAAGGAAAGGTTCATTTAAGACCTGTTGAATTATAAAAAAAATATTTTTCTTTTATTAGTATGGAATAATACTTTAAAAGTGTTAGATATGACCTGTTCATCCTGTGGATTAAACTGCTAACTTAATATTTAATATATTTTTTTTATTTTCATTACCTTATTTTTTTTTAGAGAATGAAGAACCTGAGTATAAGAAGATTGCTGAATTGCTACTCGATTATTTGTCAAGTACATTTGATGTAAGTATTACTTAAAGTAGTAGTATCAGTATCTTACGTAATATATATTGAAATCAGACTTGGTTATAAGCATGCGTGGTTATGAGATCGATACTCACTCTAGGAAATGAAATATTTACTTTTTCATTTCTTCGCTCTGGTCTAGAGGTAAAGCGCGGCTTGAGTTCTGCCACTCAGGACAACGGATGTGTCTTAATGAGGAGGGAGTGACTAAACACAACTGCGCTTGTCTTGTAAACAGAAAAAAAAGAAAAACAATTAAACAATTCATTCCTCCACATAGGAATCGAAACTACAACACAACCACAACTGTCACACGCTGTACCACTGCACCATAATCTACTCTACACAAATAACAAGACCTATATATAACTTTCACAGGCGTACAACAAATACACAGATCAAGTGGGCACATCCCTAGCGCTAGTGGAGAGCGCGCGGAGGCGGGGGGGCGAGGGGGCGCGCCACGCCAGCGCCTTCGACCGCACCTCGCCGCTGCCTCTCGCCTGTCTGCTATTGCGGCCTCTGCATCGGTTACATCACTATAAGAGACTGGCGTATGGTAAGTATAATTAAATTTAAATTTAAAAAATAAAATAAAAATATTGATGT
>FAPJ01018400.1:0-10934 GCA_001485985.1 Heliconius ethilla aerotome | reverse complement strand
ATAATCAGTGTAAAGTATGTAAAACCTAGAGGAATGTCACATAACTTTGTTAAGAGTAAAATAGTGCATGTAAATAGCATGATATAGCCCTAAATCTAACTCCAATCCACACACTTTATAAATGTGTGCTGTCTTTTTTGGTAATAACATTTTTAAAATAATTTAATTATCTAATTAATTTTAATGTTCTTTCGCTTTATTTTTTAAATATTTTCTCATGGCATAGTATAATTAACAATGAATACCAACTCTATGGTTTAATATTCAACAATAGTTAGTATTTACTATTCTTCACTTGAGACTAGACACTTCAGTGATGTGAAGCCATATTTATTTAGACCATTAACGATTGTAGCAACAAGCGTTATCATAAAACAATTTACTGAAAACAGCATCCATACTATATAACATTATTATTATTAGTAAATTATGAAAAGTCAAATAAATGCTATACTACCTTCGATGGGCCGTGAATAAGTCCAATATAACATTCTTACCTTGTCTGTCGATATCGGAATGTAAAGACACTCTCTCTATTGCTTTAAAAATTAAATAATAAACTCAATTAAAAACAGAAAAAAAATAAAAAACAAAATTTGAGTGTAAAAAGTCAAAAAATACTTGACCATTGTTAGCTCGATAATGCAACAGAACATAAACGTACCGTAGATAGTAATTCGTAGTAACATCGATATATTTATTTTGTTGAAACGATACGCGCGACTTAGGATATGGTAGTGTAATATTTACTTGACTTCTTATTACCTGGCGAGCTAGTGGCCACAGATTGTTCAACTTTTTTACGCTCAAATTTGAGTGGTTGCTTGAGATTGACGTTGTTCGACTCGGCTATGGCCGCCAGCCGCTCCAATACACTGCTTATGGGTAGACGCTCCTCGGGGTTCACTGTAAGGCAACCACCTGCAAAAACGTCCACTGTCAATCAATATTATACTTTATATCCATCTTCTGTAAGTACTGGACTAAACATAAGTAACATTTGACCATGTCCACTATGTCACTACGTCAAATGAATTTCATGATTTTTGACCCTATATTCGTCCATGTCATGGCTGGTCACATTTGTGAGATATATTTGCAAAATGCAAAATTGAGAATTATAACCACTACTCACTTACACTAAATTACATAAAATATAGTGTCTGTTATCACTCAATCCTTTCAAAAATATTACATATTAAAATAAAGCAGAAGAATTTTGAAAATAAATTAGAGGCCGTTGTGGCGCAGTGGGATCAGCGTGTGAATGTCAACGCAACGGTTGTGGGTTCAACTTCCACTCGGAGGAATCAAATATTTAATATTTTAATTTCTACCCTCCAGTATAAGGCAAACTTAGATACAGTGTGTGTCTTAACATTAGGTTCCCTCTACCTACCCTGGTATATATGGGATACAGTGTGAAGCTAAAAAAAATTCTTACTTATAATTTCATGAAAACATTTATATCGTTGATCGTTGGGGTTCAAGTTATAATTTCCATTTAATATAGCTAGTTTTGCAGAATCCTCAAATGGATGTTGCATATAACATAATGTATATAGAATACATCCTAAGGCCCATACATCCACTTCATGGTCTATTTTACGATTGTCCCATGTGTCGAGCATTTCCGGTGCCCTGTACATAGGTGTGGTGAACTGTGCCAGCTGAAATAAGTACCAAATATTTAAAAAATTGTTAACAATATTTGTTCAAGTCTTATTTTAAAATGAAAACTTTTTAGCAGAATCCAAATTTTAGCAGTAGGGCTGAAAATTTTAAGTATGTTAACAATTCTGACTAGAGATTGCAATTGCCTAAATAAATGTTGTCGGCAAATAGAATCTAGTGTCAGCAACATTCAATCCATCTTCTACTTTCTGTTCAATTTCTGAGATATTAAACATAGAATGGCATTGCTTGGTGTCACACTATGTCTGACCAGAGTGGAAAAATGAAAATAATTTATTTTTCAAGTGAAAATCAAACCCACAACCATTATATGTAGTCTGGGGCTATAGCAATGTCCCACAATGGCAACTATTCATTTGAATATTTTAAAATGTATGGAAACATTAACACTAATGAATATAACACAATCATTAGATTTGTGTTTAACTTGTCTGATTTGAAAATTAATTAAACAAAAAAGATAGAAATGTTTAAATTGGAAATTCTACCTATCATTATTGTAATAATTTGAAAAATTATGTTTTAAATTGTCTATTGTTCCACAAGCAGGCCCAGTGATTGGTTTGGTTGGTGATGAAAATGACAATTAAAAAAATAATGTAAAATATGACATATTCATGTCATCAAAAACTTCAATGTAGGCATTGCTTATTGACGGGTGTGTACAAAAATGGAAGATATTACTTAAAATGTTTGTAAAAATATATTTTTTATTTGTAACTTCTAATATACTTACAAGCACATATATAAGTTTACTTACATTCTCTTCTAACATATTTCTTTGATTTGCACTCCATGAGGGATTTGGCATATAGATATCTGTAGTGGCAGAACCAAAGTCACACAGCTTAATTGTACCTTAAAAAAATTAACATTGCAAATGTCATACTTAAATAAAATTTAATATTATGCATAACAATAAATTTAAATATTATAAGCAAACAGCATGAAGCTAAAAAGAAAATATTGAGTTTTTTTACAGCAAATGTATCATAGCTGTTAAGGAGATCAAGAAAATAAGATAGATACCTTCATTAGATATTAAGAAATTTTCTAGCTTGAGATCACGGTGGGCTATTGGAGGCACTTGAGCATGCATATGTTGCACAGCTTTACAGGTTTGGTAGAAAACTCTTAAAATTGTAGGCAGCGGAAATGCTTGACCTCTATTTTGTAAAGCTTCCATTAAACTTCCTCCACTACAAAGATCTGTTAGCAGTAAATATTCACCCATGCCATGGCTAGTTTTTGCTTTATCAATAAAAGATGCTGCTATATATTTAATTACATTCGGATGTCCAGATAGTTTTTTCAATATACTAATCTCTTGAATTATATTCTTATTTGCCTGTTCATCAGCCGCCATAAGCCTTTTCAAGGCATACTCTGTACCAGAAGATACATCTTGAGCAACATATACAAATGCAAATCCACCTAAAAATATATTTCTTTAATTAACAATTTCATTAAGAATAAAATAAAAAACTTAAACAATTTACAAACCTTTTGGATAGGAGCCAAGATACTTATATCACATTCTAACATGAAATGTTCAGGATAATTCTAGTGAAGTCTACTTTAAAATATATTAAAGATATATTAAGTAATGGGAAAAATAGTTATTTTAAATACTTATATTTTGTTTATCCACTTATAGTAGAGTAAGTTTGTAAAAATTACTTTGGTAATAAGATATTTTTTTTGTAAATTTATCACGATAAGCTATAACAACTACGAATAAAACATTAAAGGACAAAGAGAAGTCAAATGAATTCTTACGCCCCCCATAGGCTTTTATAGCGTGCAGTGAGTGACCCAGTAGTATTGCGAATTAAAAATGGGTTTGTGAGCAAACGTTAAAATTACTTACTACGCACTTACCTTCAGCAATAACTTTCTTGATTCTCAATTTCATATTCCCTATCTCCACAAATTGGCCAACAAAATCATTATCACTGCCACCGTTGGCACCTCCAGAACTGAAGTACCCCATTGCAGATTTAAAAACACTCATGTTTATTAATATTTTTTAAAACTTAAATGGAAAACTCACAAGATAAATAAACACATATTAATTAATCCCGAGCATTTGATCCATCATTTCAAGATCTAAACGAGAACAGAAGAAAAAGATTTGCTGAATGGCAGATTACATGGATTTCGTAAAGTGGCAGTATACAATAAAGTTGCCACTATTACATACAATATAAATATCTATCTTCGTAAATATTTTATGGCTGGCCATACTATTTTGAACTAAATTATTTTTATATTTAACTGATTCGTATTAAAAAATATAATATCTAGTATATATAACATTCGTTTATAATTTTTTAAATAAATGAATTATAAATAAATATTGTATTACAGTTCCATACATTATTAATTGATTATTAGTAGTATCGATTAACAAAATTCTATTCGATTTGACGTTTTACAACACTATTTGTATGATATACAACGGACAACGGCACTTCCTTATGTCTTGTATGTATTTTATTTTTTGTTGTTATTTGATATTCACTTAGATTTGGATGACACAAATCTGGATGCTGAATGTGACATATTTTCATAAAGCAAAATAAATAACGTGTTGATGTGTTTGTTATATTATTTTAAGAAATTTGACTGTGCTAATGTATATCTGCTTTAAAATTAAGAATGGGCTTTGAAATCAAGAGGTTTCAAGGTGACGTCGACGAAGAACTTATTTGTCCTATTTGTTCTGGAGTTTTAGAGGATCCTTTACAGGTAGGATTTTTTATAGATATATATCCTATAATATTAGTACGTACTTATAGTACTTGTGTAATTTTTTAGGCACCAGCTTGTGAACATGCATTCTGTCGTGCATGCATAACAGAGTGGTTTAGTCTTCAACCAACTTGTCCTGTTGACCGGCAATCGGTAACCGCAAGCCAACTAAGACCTGTTCCGAGAATACTTCGTAACTTGCTTTCCAGGTCAGTGTACAACATAACTTATTTAGTTTTACCTATTACCAGAACTAAAATATTTCAGGTTATGATTTGGTATTAAATAGTGTATTGAGCTCAACTTCAATAAAATATTGCTATGACACAAGTATTATTCTTTTAAACTTATTATTTATTTTGTGATGTATATACAAAGAAATTGTATTTGCTTGTCTTATTTTGTTAGTGGTGTTTGTAACAAAATAGTGCCTTAATTTGCATCTATATGAATATGTATGTATATATAATAAATACATAAGTAATAAAATATATGAAACAATATGTATAAGGTTGTCATTTTAATTTTTTATTTCAGATTATGTACAAGCTGTGATAATGCTCCTCATGGATGTACCGCTATCTTAAAACTTGACTCACTGGCGTCACATTTAGTAGAATGTATGTATCTATTTTTATAATAAATAAAATTAATTGTCAATATGTGTTATATTTAATGATTTTGAAGTATATATACTAGTAGAGTCTATTTAGAATTTCCAACAAATTCTCAGCTGCTTGTGTTTTAGGAAAAAAAAAACTATTTTTATTGTATTTATGTAAGGAATAAATAATTATTATATGCTTAAAGTAATAGTAAAACTTGTAAGTAAATTATAGAATTAAATAAATAAGCCAACCACAGTCAACTACTGTGTAACATGATACTTATAAGATATTGATATAAATATGTAATTGGATAAATGTAGAGTGAAAGGTTAAGGAGTAACTTGTACTTGGTTTATAACTTACAAGTGTAATGTGAACTAATACTGTAAGTTACTAAAAATGTGAAGTAATTTTCATTGATAAAAAAAATAAACAATAGTGAAAATATACACATAATAATAACCTATATAGAGATTTTTTGTGTATTGGAATAGTGTCTAATTGGAAAATGCAATTGCAATGTCTATCACACAGTCAGTCAGAGTCACAAAGTCCTCTCTGTCTAACCTGCTGTATGCAAGATACAGCGTAATATTTAAAAAGTATTATAAAAGTTTATTGTTAAGTAAAAACAATAAAAATCTTTTTTGACTATAATTTAAAACATAAGTAATTAGCATTTCACAAGAGATTATATCTTTTAAACAAATTATTTTTGTTAATAACAAACATATATCTTTTAGGTGAATTTAATCCCAAAAGGCCAATGCCATGCGAGGCAGGCTGTGGGCTTGTAATACCAAAAGACGAGTTAGCGGAGCACAACTGTGTAAGAGAGTTACGTGCTCTGATTGCCACGCAACAGGGCAAGCTCACTGACTTCCAACAGGAGTTAGCTGAACAGAGACTGGTCATAAATGAACATAAAAGAGAATTGGCGTTACTCAAAGTGAGTAATTTTTTTTATGCAATTGTTAATAGAATTTTTATTGGAAATTGATATGATAAAATATTGTTAAGTTGCAGAAGGTTGCAGTTCTTAATGTTTTGACTTTATTTAGTTAATTAACTAACTTGGCTACAAAACACTAGTGAGTGAATTGTGTGTACAAAGACTATTAAAAGAATCTTACTTATTTATTATAGCTGTCCTTAAGTCTTTTTGACAAATTTCGTGTACCTAATAAATTCGAGAGAAATTAATAAAAGGACTGACTTTATTCGTTGAAATTAGGACTTTATGCGAGCAATGCGCGTTTCAAACCCTACAATGCGTGCACTCGCCGATCAAATGGAGCGCGAAGAGGTGGTCCGTTGGGCCAGCTCTCTATCGCGAGCTCGCGTCACGCGCTGGGGTGGCATGATCTCCACGCCCGATGACGTCCTTCAGGTGGTAATTATATCACTTGTTTTATATGATTTTTTTTGGTTATGGTAATATTATTATTTTTTTGATCATAGTAGTAATTTTAAAGTGTGTTGTTGTATTTGTTATTTTGTATTTAAAATTAAAAAGTATTTTAATGATCTTTCGTACCCTTAAAAATGCGACAAGGTAAAAATAACAAATTACTTAAAGGTAATTTAAACTGAATAGTTTGGGTATCTAATAAAATGGTTTTAAATATTACACTTACGATAACTTGGACAATTAATGACGCTTAAAGTTGCTATATCTTTAACAGATGATGATAAAAAGGAGTTTGTCAGAGTCAGGCTGTCCCCCGCACATCATTGATGACCTCATGGAGAACTGCCACGAGAGACGGTGGCCTCCTGGCCTATCTTCCTTAGAAACAAGACAAAATAATAGAAGGTATGTACTATGTTGATTTCGGTTTGATTACTTTAGATTTCTTTTATAATTTACACATTTTATGCAATAGTGCTTAGTAGTTTATAGGAACCTAAATTTTTCCCTAACAAATCACTTGAAAAATGTATTTTTTCTAAATATTTTTATATTTCCTTTGTAATGAGTTGACGGTAAAGAAAGCTTAATTACTTACTTACTATTATTATAATTTACTATCGAATTTCAAGTTAAACCACTTAAGATATTATTCAAAATTGTATGGTACATGGAGTATGAAGTGTCTTAACACTATGTTTCCTCCGCCTATCCTGCTACATGCAGGATATAGAGTGAAGTAAAAAAAAATTTTATATACTTTTCTTTACTTTACAGATTATATGAAAAATACGTCTGTAAAAGGGTCCCCGGAAAACAAGCGGTGCTCGTCTTACAAGTAGATAACACTCATGTAGATGAACATATGATGGTGGAACCGGGACTTGTTATGATATTCGCCCACGGCATTGAATAACATAAACTGTATAGACATTTTTTATACGAACTGAAGTTTATAATATAATATAATACATGGAAGGAATATTTTGTGTCGTGCTATAAATAAAATCGTTTTAGGAAATTGACAGTTGAATTATCACAAATAAAAAAAATAAGATAATAATATTTTTAAACACTATATAAATACAAACTGCCAATATATTGTGTTGCTAACCATAGAATATAAATCAACAGACAAATGTATAATAAAATCATTCATTATTTTACTATTTGCGAGAGAATATCTAAAAGCAATATATTTTGAAATGAAAAATTGAACATTCCTAAAAAAATAGATATAAAAGGACTTGATTTTGCTTTATATATTGGTATGTAGCAGACATCATTGTATAAAGAAAAAAATAAAATTAGTAACATTCATTTCTTTGAACATTAAATTCTATGATACACATACAATTCTCATATTGCACAAAACACATAAATGGTGAAATTCAGTACGAGAAAAATGGCAGTGCAGAGCACCCCAAACATACACCTATGGTTGTGAGTTCGATACCCACTCGCGAAAAATAATTATTTTCCTTACCTATCCTTGCGAGAAAGTACGGCGATGAGATGGTAAAGTGTGTCTTAACCTAAGGCGGGATACGGCGGGAAACAATAAAAATAATAATAGTCATAATAATGTAAGTTGTGTCTGCTACATAGGAGTATATCATTTAATGTGGCTTTTTTATATTATATTAGATTAGTAATTGAGTGCTGTGTTATGTTAATATCCTACAATGTAATTGCGACGCTCTTATAAATAATAAATCTGCTATCTATTAGAAATCAATTATTCTTACATTTGAATATTTTTTTATTTCAATGTTAATAATTTAGTTTAATAATTTGTTAAAATTGATAAGTTCTGTATAATGTGATATTATTAGGATTTTTTTTTATGTGTACGCAACCACCTCCAGTTTTTTATTCAAAATTTTAATATATTTAGGTGGACCTAGAATAAATTTTTAATTAAACTGATTTCTATTGTTTTATTATACAAAATTAATAATAGTGCACTTATCATAATTCCATTTGGACACTTCCAATTGAACTCGATGGAAAAAGATACAAATTTCACCTGGATTAGGTTTTTCTATTAAAAATAAATATAATTCTTTATTTTCTCTCTAGTGGCTTATTTTCACCAAATATGCACAGTGAGTTATGAGGACGACTTGAGTATTCTAAAGAGTTTATTTAAGCTAAAGAAATAGAAATTGATTTTTTTGTGATTTGGTTTAAAATTCCATATATTTAAACTAACATGTGTGTACAATTTATTGTTACAATTGCCGTGCTATAGTGCTATAAAAGCATAAGTACTTTTTCCTTTGAAAATAAACTGTATTTGTAATTTATTTATTAAAGAAATACTATTTATAGTCGGTAATTCCCCCAACAGGTTGATCGGCGATTTTCGGCGTCAGTCACTGAGGGCGTGAGGGCATATGACTAGCACACAGCAGTCAGTGACTTCGGTCAGCATAATAGCATAATCTAAAGTATACATCAATGAGGACATTATTATATTGTATTATTCTTAGAATTAGGATTAATTTTTTTACTAACAAAGCTATCGAATCTGCTAATAGAGTAGGCTCTGAGCGAATACACCGATAATAAATACTCCGCAACGATGGACATAGACATAGATTATTATAATGTTTTTAAACTGTGTTTATTTTTTAATCTGTCTCAAAAAGTCAAAGTCAGTAAATGTCAGGTGATAAATTGCCTGTCATTGTATAGTATAGTGTACTGTATATGTGTTGTCTAAAACTAATTCTTTCTTTAAAAAATCTTTAGACAGTGTTTTGCCAATGATAAAAAATGTCTGAAATGGAAGTATCTGAAAGTAGCAACGATTGCACAAATGATTCACGTAAGATTCAAATTATTTATAAATGTGGAATCAATTTAAATATTTTATGTTTCTAATTCCTTACCGGTTACTTCTTTAGTTCTCCTGGATCGTGTCTTTTTGCGGCTTGGAAATGCGAATACTGATGACCAGCTGGAGAGCTGTCTTAATAGATTCTTACCTCCAGTAATTTTAAAACTGTCTTCTCCTCATGAACAGGTTACTAAACTGTATTTGTATATAGCTGAGACTATTTTACGTCATAATTTACTTCTTTAAATACAATAATGTCCTTATTATTTTAAAGAATTAATATGATCTATTAATGACTAGATACATTGTATTCAACACAACAGATTGGATATAAAATATAAATTGTCCTTTACTTATTTTTTTATAGATTCGGACTAAAGTAATGGAGCTTTTGATCCATGTAAATAAGAGGGTAAAATGTAGAAATGATGTCCAACTACCAGTAGAAACATTGCTCCAACTTTATAGAGATCCTACTGCCAATAGTTTTATTATTGTAAGTATGTAACATTTTTTATATTGGTATGTGATGGTATCACTTTTTACTTTTAAAAGATTTGTTTCAGAACTTTTCTATAATTTACATAACTATGGGTTTCCCAAGACTCCCCAGAGATAAACAATTGAATTTAGCACCAACATTATTAGAAGCAATAGAAAACAAGCCTCCTCAACATCAAGATGGGTTTGTATTCAATATAATAATTGCAAAATTATTTTATTTTAAAAAAAATATTGCTAAATTAAATAGTGCTAGTTTCTCAACCACAAATAATTTTTGGTGATAGTTTTTGTAATTTAGCTTGATTTTAATAATTATGCATGTGTATTGTATTGTTAAATAAAACTCAAATACTTTTAAGAAAATGTATAGATATTTTAACTTAGTGGAATATGATCCTTCATGTGTCCGTGGAAATCTCATCAAGCTATGTGGACATTCTTATACACTTATTATAACTTTATTTTTTCTGTTGTTAGTATCTCTGTAGGGACCTACTTACAAATTTGTTAAAAATATTTTTCTTTCCTAAATGTGGAATAACACTTTAAAAATGTAAAATAAAAGTAAAATGTGTTTTTAATATAGTTAAAATTTTTTAGAATGTTAATGTTAGTCATGCCTTTACTTGGAGATATCAAGGAGACTAATCTTAATTTAAAAGAAAAGCCAAAGGTATCTACTCTGATTTTAAAATTTGCAACTGATGTTCTGTTGTTGCCCTACAGGTAAGAATATTGTGTATTTCTTTGGCTACGTATAACAGAATAGGCTAATGTTAAGACACTCCATCTCTATGCACCAATCAATTTTAATTCACTGATTTTATATATATTTCCTAAATATCAGTATACTTAATTATTTATCTTCAAGAAAATTATGATGCAGTGTGACAGTGTCTGTAAATGTTTTACTTGTGGGTACGAGAAAGTACAGCATTGAGTTCTGGAACTCAACAAATACAGGGTGGAAGAGGCAGCGCTTCTTTTATTGAAACTGCATATAGGGTAAAATATTTCAAACCCGAAGCTAAAGAAATTAATCAAGATGCCTCAACAGTTTGGACGTAGGATTTTTTTTTATTTTCCGATTTTTCTCCATACCTGTATTTCGTGTGAC
>FAPJ01018399.1:0-10961 GCA_001485985.1 Heliconius ethilla aerotome | reverse complement strand
ATGAATATGGGCGTGATGTTGGTCAGCCAAAACAACGGGCGAGCTAAGGCGAAGTCCGTCTGAGTGCCAGCCGCCGGCGGCGCCGGCCACTGTCTTTGCTTCTCGCGACCCGGTAACATCGACTACGTTTAAACACAACTTCAAATTTTTAAACGTGTTATTCCTACTAAGGAAAAAGGTTAATTCAGTTTATTGAAAATTATAGTCCTTAAGTGTCTAAGACTTAAGTGTCCTTTATAATGATAGAATTTTTATTACTTTTATTATTTTTTACCGTGATGAACATAGTCTCACGTCTATCACAGAAAATGACAGATTTCATCAATTTAAAATTAGAATCATTCCATTTAGAAAGTTCTTCAATTTCTTTGAAATGTCAATATCAGTTTAAGTGAGCACAATTATAAATATTATTTGACAGACAATGTTAAATGTTTCTGATGGTTGGTGTCCCGGGTTTATACGGAATCTCTCGCATTATAATAGAGTTCCGAAAGATTGAATGGTTAACTATTTATTATATTAGTCGGAATCTCCTTTCTAGGATATGATCCGAAAAATTCAGAACACGTTAGAAAGCCGTTTTATTGAATAATAATGTTATAATAATCGAAATTAAATAAATAATTCTAAATAATGTGAGGGATTGGATTGGTTAGCTTTAATGTTGTTTAGAAATCAACACGTTTGCGGTAATTAACATTCCTGTTATAAAAAGACGCGCCCCGCGGCTTCTAATATAAATAAATATATGATATAATCGTATTACTATTCGTCATATTTTTTACAACTAAGATGGTAATTAGAATTTTTTTGTTCACTATTAATAATAAGAATTTCGATTTTAATAAGACTGTTCTGATTTTTGAAATCATAATTTGAACTGCGAAAAACTGTGAAATGGTCTAAAAATCTGGTAATTTCCTTCAAATCGTATATTCCATGTAACTGTAGTAAAATAACAAAATTATCTCTATACTTAGCTGGCACTAAATGTACTTAAAATAATATAAATTTTAAATTCATATAAGCTAAAGCATTTTAATCAGGATTCTATGTGATAGCCACTTAGTTTTTCGTAGTTTGTACTTTGATGAGTATTGTTAAGTATTCATAATTTTAACGACCTAATGAAATGTTTGTGACATATTGTGTTAGAATGTTTGAGAGTTACGTACAAGTTAATGTTCTATTTATATGAAGCATTTTTTTATAAATAAAGTGTATGAATAAATGAAATCAACGTCTTTTCCTTTAATCCTTATTTAAGTGCTTATAAAGCAAAAGATCAAAAGAAATGAAGGTGTATTTAGAGGACGGATTAAATAATATTTACTTAGTACTTCTTTACAGATTTTTCCTGTTAATTAAAAGTCTTAGCATTAGTAGCAGTATCTGATATAAAAAAGTATAGTTGTACTTGTAAAAACTGGAGATATAATTGATGTTTCCACAATACAAATAGTGTTTCAATGTTAGTTTTGCAACGTCTCAGTGAGACCGTCGTGGAGCAGCCCCCTGATAATGTCTAAAAAATCTTAACATTAGCCTCTGCCTATCTTGCTAAACGTTAACATGAAAATAAAAAACTTAACTGTCTTTTCTTTTTGAGATGTCGAGGTTTTAAAAAAATTCAATAAAAATTATAAAACAAGTTCATTTTATTTGTACTTAACAAAACCTATTTATGATACAGCATAGGCGGCTCACATTATACTGCACCACTAAATAGTCTAAGCAGCCTATAGTAACGAGGACCCAATCTAAATTTTATTTCTTAAATCTTATACTGCATATAAATAGAGATTATACATTTTATATTGAGGCCAGTAGTGGCACAAAGGTTAAAGGTAAAGGCAAGAAATTAAACATTTAAAGTTTTCATGCTAATAGAAAATGGTTAAGTACGATCTAATACCTATTTAAACTATTCACACCGCTCTTAACTACGTTTTTATTGCCTACTTTAACTACTATATTACTCACTTATATGTACATGAATGAAGTAAAATATTTTATCTTCAAAATTTATAAATGCCTGAATTGACAGTCATATTATTAAATTAAGGTCAATTTCAATAAATTAATATATTCATTAATTAATACTTATACTAAAAGTGAAGTAAACTTATAAATCAAAATCACAATCACCTGATGATTTCAGAAAAATAAAAAAAATAAATAAAGTCGCTCCACAATTTAAGAACACACGCATGGCACCGTGACGGTCCAAAGTAACAGAAAAAGTGGAAAGTGTGACGATTTTTTTATAACACATCTACAAGATTTCTGCCCCACGTCGAAAAAGAAGTAGTTTCACTTCGAAAATATTGCATTTAGAAGATCCTGCACTGACGCTCCTGATTTGTATTCCCTAGACCCTAGTAATAGACACGAAGCGCTTATCCATGGATAAAGACCAAAAGATACCAAAAAAAAATCACTTACCTCTCTCAGTAAACCAAACAGCATGTCCGTCGATAGCGATCTTTCGTGGGCTTCATCCATTATGATAGCACAATACTGTTCTAAATCTGGTTCCCGAAGACCTTCACGAAGGAGGATACCATCTGTCATATATTTAATGACTGTGGAAGGGGATGTGCAGTCTTCGAAACGTATTGCGTATCCTACTTCTTCTCCTGAAAGAAATAATTGAGGTTAAATTTGGTTATGAAAAAATAAATATTATGAAATGTTGTCTACTACTGCCTTAGATTTCAGTACAAATTTATGAAACCTCGTGTTACGATACTACAGTCCCCATTTTCCGCCGAGTTCAGGGGGCATTGCGTGGTGAGTGGCGGAACTCAACGCCGCGCTTTATTTTAAATAAATATTTCATTTCCTCGAATGGGTATCGAACCCACAACCAGTCGCATTTATAGGCACACTTTGTGCCGCTGTGTCACAACTAGCCTCAATATTTAATAATAGTTAAAATTTAAAACAAAACACGAATCATTAGCTCACCCACCCAGTTTAACCTTCATCTCGTCCGACACGCGTTTCGCGACGGACATGGCGGCGACGCGGCGCGGCTGCGTGCACCCGATCATACCTAAACGGCTGAAACCTTCCTCGTGCAGGTACTGCGTTAGTTGCGTGGTTTTGCCGCTGCCTGTTTCACCTAGGAGCCAAACATAATGTGTTATGGATAACACTAATCAAGTTCTAGTCGCTCTCACCCAACGGCTCCGTACCAATTTATTGATGGCAGGTTTACTATAGAAAGTGACTTATAAAAGTTGACAAATTTAGTTTTGCAGCCGTACGCACTTATTTTGTACGAAATTAAGTACAGATGTAAATTTGGAACGATATTTTTCTATGATATACTTACAATTTCACGCTCATGTAGCTGAGAAGGCAGAAGAAATCTGTGAACTTATTGTTATGACACTCAATTTCCCATTATGGCGCTTTACCTTGTTACCAGAGCAAAGAAATAAATATATTAAGTATTTTATTCCCCGAGTTCGAAACGAATCCGTATTTACAGTCGCTAGTGCCTATTCGCTATAACAGCCATAAAATATTTCAAAATTATAGTACAAAATACTTACCAACAATAATAACTACACTGTTCTCTCTAATAACTTGCATTAGTTCTTCTCTAACGGCGAAAACTGGCAAAAACCTTCTTTGTTCAGTGATAGACATTTTGTTTACGAAATCCGATTTGGACTTTCTCTCTTCTTCTTTGCCTTCTTCTGTAAAAAAATATATAAACGATATATCTAATATTTTATTTATTTGACACTTTTAAATGTCAAGAAAAAAAATTAAAAACTAAATGTTTTAATAGAAAAATTACTATGCGTTATGACTGTTTATCTTTAGGGAAACACATTTTTGTATACAAAGTGTGTATAATATTCACTTTTTTTACGATACAAACTTAAGTCCGTATTATAAATCACTGTCAACCCTGAAATCTATCTTGAGATGTCAAATTTTAAATAACACTTTTATTCATAAATTACAATTTATGAATGAAAACGACATCTCAAGATTGCTCTCAACTTCAATCTCAGAACTAAAAGCAATTTATAAATATGGGGCTCTTAAACCCTTAATTATTTCTAACTAGCCATCATAAATGTATGAAAGTTAAAATATAACTACATATTTGGCTATTATAATGACAATATCTTTTTGTAAACAAAAACGCTTTTTGCCGAATTGCGGGGTAGACGTATGGTATGGCGTCAATAATATTAATTATATCTCAATATAACTAAGTATACATATATAAGATACCTTTGTCCATATGTTCAGCATACTTATAAGCTGTTTTAGTAGGACCGTCGTCCGGATCTTCTTCCTTCTTCTGTATACCCATTATGTTACCTGGAAATAAAAATTGTATGATTAAATATAATATTAAATTTTTGTTCAAATATTAAGGATAATATTAAAAATGTGTGTAAAAAAATATTGTATAATTCACAAAAGGCCTGACGATATTGGATGTTAAAATTACATTTTATTTGTGCAGCATTATGCAGAACTAAATTATGCAGATTGGGGATATGGATTATTTAATTATATTACATATGTAAAAAATAAATTAATATATTCAATTATATAAAAAAAATTCCATTTATATTGCATTATATAATTATTTTATTATAAGTGAGTTTATTTGTTATAAATAAATATAAAATGGCATACCAATCTTAGTTCCTTCCAATTTCCAATGTTTTTTCTGAGCTTTCCTTCTTTCCTTCTGTTCTCTAAACGCTTTGACTAACGCTGAACCTTTGCGTGCGTTTAACGCCATATCAGATGTGGGATCCTTTACCTAAGAATATATAAAACATACATTTTTGTAATGGATTCGATTCCCGCTCGGGTAAATGGATTATTTTATATTTAAATTTCCTCACTCTATTATACAAATATATTACACAGGATTTTTTTTAATTAATGAAGGTTAAATTAAGGAACCATGGTATACCTTAATTATATTTTTGGTTATAAGTAGTCGTATAATACAAGAGAATATTCTTAAATTTGTTGTTAAATAGATCTTACTGTTGACAATAACCTAACAATAAATTAAAATTTATTACATTTTATTTATTATAATTTCCAATGAAATAAATAAATACATTAAAATAAATTCTTTGTCTTTTTAATTATTGTAAGTTTAATATAATACTTACAGGTATAACAGGCTCAGGTTGTTTTGTAAAGACAATTCTACCGTCCAAAAATGGAGGCACTATATTGTGTACTAGCAAATGCACTCGATCTACACTTTCCTGAAAAAAAAATTAATTTTATAAGTAACAAACTTGTCTTTGTTGAAAATATTTTAAGATTAGAGGCTATTCGTGGCCAGGCACACAGTGTATCTGTAAACACGACTGATTGTGGTGATTGTGATTGTGTGTTCGATCTCTACTCGAGGAATTGATATATATAATATTCCCATTCATTCGCTCTGGTGTCGAGACATAATGCAGCGTTGAGATCCGCCACTCGCCCCCAGAATTCGGCGGAAAGTAGGGAACAGAGTGTCTTAACATTAGGTTCTCTTTGCCTACCCTGCTGTGTGCAGGATACAGCATGAAGCTGATTATAATAATTGAGGCCATTGTGGAATAATGGTATAATCTGACCCTAAGCGTAATGGTTGCGTGTTTGAGTGCCATTAGGAGCGATGATATTTTAATTATTTTCATTCATCTGCTCTGACAGACAGAGCATGGTGTTGAATTCAACACAGAATGTCTCATAACTTGGGGTAAAAAGAAAATAATCTAAAAATAAAACAATAACTAACCTCATCCAAATCATTATTAACATTAATTGAATGTACAACACCACTCGTCAACATTCTGTTTCTCTCCCACAGTTCGTTATCCTTGTCTATCTGCTGTCTTGCGGCGGAGACTTTCCTGTTTCTACGTTTTTCTATTTGTTCCTCTTTTTTCGCTATATATTCCGCGCTCGTACCAGCGAAGGGATCCGATTCGTCTGTTTCACCTGCGTATTTTATATATTAATTAGTGACCTAACGAGCCTTCACTTGCTTGAGCTTATTGTTCTATTATAGCTCCATTATAAAAAAAATTACATAAATTTTAGCCTATGTGTTAATCTGATGCTATATTACTCAAAAGTTTCATCTAAATTTGTGAAACATTTATTTTACAAATTCAATAAACATACATTTTGTACATTGATTATTATAATATAAAACAGACAAAGTAGATAATAATAATGTAAATGTTGATAATACCTTCACCCATATTATACCAAGCTCTGTCCAACTTTTTCTCTGCTTCCTGCCATTCAGGATCATCTGCATCTAAGCCACGACGAGAGCTGACCCACCTGAAAATATATGTATAATTATATATATATATGCTTTATATATGTTAGCTTCACACTTTATCCAGCATTCAGCAGGCTTGGCAGAAAGAACAATGTGTTAAGACCCTTCTTTCTTTACCTTCCATCTAAGGCCATTCCATCTCTTAGGAACATTGTATGTTGAGTGTGGAACTCAATGCTATTTTTGTCTTGCCACAGTGAGAAAGTGAAAATAAATTAAATTACTTTATTCTTATATTTACTACCTAACATTGTAAAAAAATATATAGGTATTTTGGAAAAATAAGATATTCAAATTTATTACCACATTTACAAATTTCATAATATCCTTTATTTAAATAGGCTTTTACAAGCAATTTTCAATTGATTTTTAACACTAAGTTTTGTTTACTCTGTTAAAAAAAAAAACTAAAAAAAATATTTAAGCTTACTTATGTGGTGTAGCTCTAGCACTATCATCATATGGCCGTCCCTTATAATCTCTTGTGGGTTTCTTATCTCTCGGCAAAGGTGTGGGGAAGTCCCAACTTGATTTACGAATAGCTTTGGGATCATCATCGTCATCATCCCATGCTGTTTTGTCTGTTGGTTTTAGGGCTTTTATACTGGAATATAAATTTATAAATTAATTTAATTGGAATTTTAATGTCCAATTTTATTGAATTACATTCATATTTTAATATAAGTATTTTATTCAAGTATGTTAAGAATATAAGCACTTATAGCAAAGTATTAAAAATATAATTATTTTATCAAAATAGAGTTATATTAAACATTAATTAATATTAACAGCAGTAAAAAGACTAATTTTAATAAATAAGACTAAAAAAAATACTCCTGAAGCATAAATTATCATATACTCATGAGTTTACTATAATTTTTTGTTTTGAATTTGTAAATAACAACTAACCTTGGTGTCCTAGGTTCATCTTTAAACCTAGGTTCATAATAGCTTCTTCTTGAACTATCTCTATCTGTATCCCTATCTCGAGTCCTTCTCTCTGAATCCCTCCTTCTATCTCTTTCACTCCTATCACTTCTTCTATCTCTGTCCCTATATCTGTCTCTCTCTCTTCTATCTTCATCATGCCTATCTCTATCACGTCTATCATAGCGATGATAGTGAGCATCATCATCTTTAGATCTGGATTGTTTTTCTTCTTGGCTTGAATAGTGAACACCTTTTTCTCTAGATTCTTTTTCTTTTCTGAAAATTATTATAGAAATATCTATATTTTAAATTCAATGAACCATTGATTCAATGACCAAGTGAGCAAAATAGACAAATAAACTATCTTTTATCTCGCGCCTACCTTGCCTGCCTTGAATAGGGTATAATATGAATCAGTCATTAAACCAAAAACCAAATAAATAATTGAAACCAAAATATCCTAACTCAAACACAAAACATTTTAGGTTAACTTACTTTTGCAGTCGCTCTAACATTCGTTCCCGCGCCTGTTCCGACAGACCTCCTGTATAAGTAGGTGTTTCTTCATTATGTCGTCTATATTTTCGATTCTTTGTTTCAGAAGAATCTTGTTTACTATTGGAATCATCTCCATCATTTTCTTCATTTTGAAAAGAAATCAATCTATTTTGCTTCCGCTTAGCAGCAGCTAGCTTATCTAAACCCAACAAAGAAGGCTTAACAAATTGAAAATCAGGTGGTTTATCCTTTTTCTTGATAATTAAACCACAAGGAGCATCAGACGATGTGCCCTCTAAGCGATGTAAATTTTCTTCGTTATCTGACATTATGAGTACATAAATGGCAATCAATACATAGCATATAAATTACTCTACGATATGTTATAACTTAAATGAATAACAAATAAAATAACTGATAAAACAGAACTATTCAGTACAAAACTTAGCAAACAACACAGTGTATGACATATATCGTGCGTGACTTTGGCATTTGACAATAAAAACAATGAAATGTCACAAGACACGCTACAGACTATTAACATATTTTACATTTATTTATTAACCGGTTTTAAAAATATATCTAATTTGTTGAATAAAGTGGTAAAATAAAAAAGGATGATTCATCACCCTTTACATCGATCATAGCAAAGTAAGTTAAAATCATCATCATTATTTTGTGAACACATTGGGGTGAAATAGTTTATACATGTTTTATTAAATTACAAAGGTCGAAAATAAAAAAAATATTATACGTAATATCACTTATATTTTATTGCCGAAGCTAATAAAAGCGTGAAAAAGATAAAAACGTATTATTCATCAAGGTATTTTACCTGTATATACATATATTTTACCTGTATATGCCTATACTCTCTCGAATTTATATCACAACTACTACAGTCGTATTTACAAGCAGATATTACCATTGTGCTAAGATTAACCAAGAAGATAAAATTATAATTTTAATGACATTTTTTATATCGTGTCTTATAACGTGCTTATAACACTGGGCGCCGTGCCTTCCAGCATCTGCGAGGTTTTTGCAAGATTGACTCTGTTTCTTGTCTTTTCACTTTTCTGTTCGAGAATCTATTATACCAACGCGATAATATGATTTATATTCAAAATGTTATTTCTCAACATTATTAGAGTTGTTAGAGTTGTCAAAATGTTATTTCTCACAATTTGGTGTGACCTTAAGGTTCTATGGACCAATCTATAGGTTCAAACAAGTAATGATAGATAAAAAATATGACAAATTGTCCATTTAAACCACACTTTCCCAAAATAAATGGCTCACATAAGATAGGTAACGAAATAAAGCAACACAGTACAATTAGAATTTTATCCTTTTTTTCACCATCAAGCACGAATTTATAAATTCTAAAACTACTAAAGTATACTAAAAGTCTGAACGTAATATTTAATTTGCAAAACGTTGAAGATCTCTGAGAGGTATGGTTATATTCTTAGGTATTCATTGAGATAGCTTCTGGGCATTGTATAAAATATAAATTAATGAAGTCAAAGTCCCAGTAGACAAACAATGTAATTACATTTGGAAAAAGCGTTCAGAGTGATAAATTATTAAATACACCTATAGTGTTTTAGTCCAATGACTAAGATATCTAACAGAAACTACTATTATACGCGGAATTAAATAGCTTCTTAGCACGAACAATACCACATTGGTATTGGACACAATTTTGTAAAAATCTGTGTTAATTTGGACGAGCATATGTGTATGTAAAAAAAAATTAAGCTTAAAAGAAAAAAGAATCCCTGCAAACAATTTACAGCCACAAAAACAATCAAATTTACTGAAATGTGCGTTAGTGGTATGTAATTAAATCTATCTAACAATATATATCGTAATTACACACATGAATAAAATCTTTTCATTTTCCACAACAAAAATAGAACAGTTTGTGACTGACGCGCTTGCTACGAAGACGTATGATAGCGTCTGAAAAAAAATAACTCGTAATGGCGGGAAAGTTCTGAATGTTGTCTAAATAATTGTTGTACCTATATGCCATATCATATTTGTGTCTGTAAATTTATATTTAATAAAAATATATATAATAAAGTGTGTGTCATAGTGTTTATTTAATCGAAAAATAAGTCAAAATGTCACTGATGTAAGAATTCATTAAATTTTATTCGTGCTACATATTGTGTGCTAATAAATACAAACATAATTATTATACACTACGATGGGCGACATCGAAAATAACGCAGAAAAAGATGTGCCAGGTGCGTTAAATTAATCTTGTGCTTGTCTATTACTTATTTCTTATTATAATATACATATTATGTGTGTAGATAAAATTATTAGTAGGGAATATGTATATGTATAATGGGTACCTATGAACATCTAAGCAATGTGTTACTAAGTTCTTCCTGTGTACCCTGCCAAATCGTCCATGTGTTAAGATGACTATTATTTTATAGCCTTCGAAGTATCCGGTATCTCACACATTAGGCTAGGCAGGCTGGGTAGGGGAATATAGTGGGTATTGAGTGGCCTTTGTTTTAGTACCAAAGTGAAAAAGAACGAACCCATACTCGTCGTATTTACAGTCAGACGTTGTGCCTCCGTTAACAAAGATGATTGAGAAACATGATTGAGTAATATTAGCTTATTATTTTATTATGGATATATTATCTAATTTGACGTTGTATAGGTCAGTAGTCTCAAGACTCGAGTTCAATATACGGTGACAAATATATATATCGATCGATTTAAATACGTATATTGTAGCATGTTTTAAGGCAATCGGTTATATATAACCAAGTAAAATAAGACCATAAAAGAATTAATTTCGTTCTACTTGCAAGTATTCGCGTGACAATTATTTAATAGGGACGCTATCAGCTTTGTACTATTGGTAAAGGAATGTTACGTTGCGTTATTAAAGTTCTTTCTGATTCTGAATAATCCAAATTAATGATATTTATTATTGGTTGCTTTTTTTGGTTTTTCTTTTGTGAATTTTGTGATATATAAAACGTTGTTATATACTTAGAATGATTGCTATCCGGATATCTGAATATTGACACGTTTAAAGGATAGCTTATTGAATCAAAAGTTTTGTTGCAAGTATGAAGGCGACGATGTTACTCTGATCGTAATGCTTTGAATTCCAGAATGAAAAGAAGCTGACTTTTCCAATTCACAA
>FAPJ01018364.1:7184-18410 GCA_001485985.1 Heliconius ethilla aerotome | reverse complement strand
GAAGCTGCAAGAGGGTCGCTAGTTTATGTATAAAAAAATAAAAATATAATTTCACACATAGATTTTACGCAAATATACTGTGAATATTTGATGAGAACAGACATTAAATATGTTTTTGGGTCTATTAATTATTGCGTAGCTACTGAGAATGAATGAATTTAAATTGATTTGAATAAATATTTTTAATTTTGAAGAAGTATTTTAATTATTTCAATAAATTATAATTTTTATAGTGGTCATCGCCCAGAACTTTATTTTCATATTTGAAAATCCATTTTTTCCCGTTCCCGTAGGAGAATTGAGAAACCCTTTGCTCTCTTACATTCCCTAACCTTCCGTTACTCTACTGTTTCCGTTATCCTTTTAGGTGAATGACGAACAACGCTCAAACAAGACTACTGGACTTAGGAAGTTGAATTTTGAAAGGTAGATAATTTAGAGAGTGTAGGTGAAAACTAAGGAAGATTTTTCCAAATTCTTACGAAACCGGTAAAACCGAGATTTTCCACTTTATAAATGCATTATTATATATATAATTTCTATTTGTTCCAGCTACGACGGCCGTGTAAAGGGACCGACAGCGCACTGGGCGGACGCATCGCTGGCAGGGCGGGCGAGATGGCACGCCTCGCCGCACTCTGCCCTACGCATACGAGACGTAGTGCCCACTGATCGAGCGCTGTACAGATGTAGAGTTGATTTTAAAGTATCTCCTACAAGAAATTCGAAGTTCGTTCTGCATGTTATTGGTAAGACTGCCTTTTTTAATTCGTAATTATTATAATACATCCTATATCTTCCTACAAAAGAGCATGAAAATAATATATCTACCTTGAGGTCGTCATGGCGCAGCAGCAAAGGTGACTGACTATAAACGCGACGGTTATGTGTTCAAGCTTCACTTGAGGAATAAGATATTTTCATTTCATCAAGTCATGCAACTCGACACGCAATATCATGAAAAATTGACATAAGGGGGGAATGTAGTACCAGGTTCCCTTTGCTTTCCCTGTTATATGCACGATAAAGCGTGAAGCCGAAATAATTGTATACCAGTATATATTAATTACCTTATTCATAATACTATTACTGCTAACGTCCTCAAAATATTATAATTTTAAATAATTTTCAAAGCTTCCATAAAGTCTGACACAATTTCATAATAGTAACCTACTTTCATTAAGTACCAAACTAATAAATATCAAAGTATCTCCGTGAAAGTTCTCGCCATACGTAATCAGTTTAAAGTTAGTGCCTCGAATCTCCTCGCTCTACTTGTTGCTATATAAAACGTTATAGTTCATACAAGTTAGTCAAAGAAGCTAAAGCACGTACCGCCCAAATATATTAGGTCCATCGAAGCACGCTATCGAAATTGAGTTAGATTGAAAATTAACTTCGCCCGCTTCTAGTTGCGGAGTTTGAAAGTTTTTCGTGTTTTGAAATTTTTGAAGTTACACGGTGTGTGGTGTGCTTGTTGCCAGCTTTCTGTTTATAAGTATGTATATTTGTAAAAAAATACAAAAGGAATTAGTTTTAATTTTTTTTAAATGATTTGCCTAATTTAATTTTCTTTATTTTAACTATTTTATAATAGATAAATATTTTTATTATAGTTTTTCTTATACTCTACCCTATCTCGAAAATGTATTATTTTATCTATGAAATCTATGGTCTGGTAGACGAAGTGTCACGTTGAGTTTCGCCACTCAACAAGCAGTATCTGAGAGAACAAAAGACAGAATTCTGTCAGACTGTGGGCGTCGGAGTGTTGTGACACAAGTTTTTTTTTACAAAACAGAATAAAGAAGAAGTAGTAATAGATACTCTCATATTCTTCTCCATTTTTTTTGTTGGTTTGTTGGTTGGTTTCTGGAAATCGAACCCACGAGTGTCCTAGGTACAGTCACTACTACATACATAACGTACTACTAGTATACATAACGGTATTAGACTAAACACTATATATATATTTTTGTTATGTATACTATAAATGTATTCATGGTTACGAAATTATAATAAGAAAATTTCATAATATATAAACATATTAATATTAATATTCAATATATGAGCTTAAGTGGACAGAACTACCTAGAATTGTCTTTATTCCATATTTCCAAGAAGAACATTTTCAATATCCTTTTTAAGTATTCTTCTTATTTTATTTTTACTATTTTCATTACATGTAGTCCATTAGACTGTGAAAGCACATATGGATTTCTTTTAATGGATAAAATAGGTACTATCTCTTTAAGCGATAGTAGATAATGTAACATAGGATTGAAATTAAATTCGGAATTTAATGTAAAATGCTTTGTTTTTAAATTCACGCTGTATCACTCATATTCCGGTAAAGGGAACCTAGGAACCTAGCGATTAGAAACTCCATTTCCATTAACTTTCTCACTTTCCGTCAAACACTGGAAGCATTACGTGTTGAGTGGAGGAACTCAACGCCGCACTTTGCCTCGTTACCTGTGTGAGAAAATTAAAATATCAAATATTTTTCTTTCTCGAATGGGAATCGAACCGACAAACTGTTGCGTTTACAGTCGCATGTTCATGCCTCTATGTCACGACTGGCCTCAAAATGTATGTAAAATATTTTACGACAACTTATTTACGAGTATATCAATAGTCTAATGAACCTATTACCATGTCAAACAAGCAACTTAAGACTTTGTCTCAACTATACCACAAGGGTCCCAAACCTCTATAATTTAAATGTAAGTGGTTGTAATCTAACCTAGAGTTATCACCGTGCCGTCCTCCCGTGAACAAGGATTCGAGATGTTCAGTTTGATAAATAACCTTTTAGTTAAAAACGTATCAATCACCCCGTCTAAGAGCTGACGACGAAAGAGGGAAGATTTTCCCCAGGACTCTTGAATCAGTGTACCATTAGTTTTTTTGTGAAAAGATCTTAACTCTATTCAGAAGACCCGTGTCACTTGTATGTATGTATATATGCTTTTTCTATGTACTTATATTGACACTATTGTAGCTCAGTGGGATAGTATCTAAGCATATATAAGAGGGTTGTGGGTACGATTTTCAGTTAGGGAGTGTTTATGTTTAAATAATTTTCATTTATCTGATAAGGATATGGTAAGGTTGAGTTCTACAACTCAAAACATATTATTCAGATTAGGAAAGAGTAGAACAGAGTCTTTTAACACTAAGTTATCATGCTGCCTATAAAATTAATTTAAGCATTCATTCGTAATTAAAAAACATGTATATTTTCCATTTAAGTAAAACTAAATAATTTTAGTATTATAAAACAAAATATTAAGTATAAAATAGAGCCTCCACCTACTTCTTTCAAGATTTAGTCAATAACTTTAGTTTATGTTATAATAAGTAACTTATCTTAATAATATTATACGTATGTTGCTCCGGGCGCTACGAAAATGGAAAACAAATTAATGATATGTTTTCGGAACAAATTAAATACGAAGCTATTATACATACATATACATTCTATAAGAGCTATAAATGTATATATCATATTCAAATCTCTCAGTAAGAGATGAGCAAATTTCAAGTGAAATTAGAAACGTCAGACTCATTTAACGAATCAATCTTGTCTCAGTAACGTACTGAATATTCAATTACTGGGTACACTTTGCTTGAGTTATTTGAAATTGTTTTAAGTGTATTTTAAGTAGTTCTGTGTTGTTTTTTTTTATGTTATAAAGGTTTTAGAGGTGTTTTAAGTAATTAAGACATGTTTTGTAATGAACATTTATGGAGAGTGCGGGTTCGATTCCCATTTAACATATTGTTTGTAATGAACTAAACGTACAGTTCTATCAAATAATATACAATGTTTTTACGATTGAAAGGAAATCAGAGAAGAATGGATTCTTAAAAAACAATCGCACCACGACTGGCCTCCAATTTATTTTTATTTTCTTTAAATAAAAATTTTATATTAAGACAATAAATTATCCAACATGTGAATACTGTAATTATATATAGAAAATATTAAATTACCTATATATATATATTATAAAGGATTGTATCAATTGTATTATATATACGGTGTTCTATGATTTTACGATAATACAAGTTCTGCATATTTCGAAGCTGTGTATGAATTGTCCAACTATGATATTATACTATAAACGATGTTCTAGTTTAATGATAATGATTCTGATTATCTATTCGATTGTCAATAATTAATAGCTTATTATTAGAAATAATCATGCTTATTGCATTTATATTATATTGCATTTACTTTATGCTTGCATAACATAAAATTTAATAGCTTATTATTTGAAATAATCAAGGCATATTTTTCACGTAAATTTTTATACACATATTTGAAATTTCTCAATGTGTAAGTTCTCATTTATTTTTATTAGGGTTCTTTAGCCAAATAGCCTGTTCTCGCCTGTTTGTCCCCACTTTTTACCGAACCCTTGAAACTTGGTAGGTAGGCTCGATTCTCACTCGTGGGAATGAATTATTTTCATGTTACGCCTGTGGTAACTAGACAAAGCGTAGGGTTTAGTTTTGTCAGCCAATTCAAAATGTTATAAGAATTGGGCGAAAAGAGGGGAGTATTGGAAAACAAAATTCCTTCTGCCCATTCTCCTATATGTGTGAAGTTAAAATAAAAAGGGGAAGTCGTGTAAGCACCCATAAATTTACGATAAAATTCAACTGAACTTAACCAAAGTTTACTTACTGCAAAACATATTTTTTCGGCAGAGGGAACCATTGTGAGTGGCATTGGATGTTCAGATTGAGGAGCTCAATGTCGTCTCGGCGTTACCTCGTTACCAGACCGAGAATGAAAACATTAAATATTAAATTTCCTCGAGTAAGAATCGAACCCACGATTACCGTTGTTAGTCATACGCTTGTGCCCCTGCGCCGCGACTGGGTTCAATAGCCCGAAAATTCTTATTATAAAAACAATTCAATTTAATTTTAACACCCAAAACCAACATCATTAATTTCTATAAAACTAACACAATTTTAAGTTTCCCTCGAGATATAAAAGCTCTATTAAGCTTCATTTTATCTTCAACAATAATAGAACATTTTACGCCTATCCCTTTTTATTGCTGATGGCATATAAACACTTGACTACCGCCAGAGTGGGATTCGTGAAGTAAAGGTCTAGTTAGAATTTTGACGTACAAAAGAGATTTAAATGTGTTTGTTTTGGTGAAATAATCCTAGTTTGGTTTATTTTGTAGGGGGATTCAGTTAAGTTTAGGTTAAATTAGCTTAAAAGGAGTAAATATTATTAATCCACACAGCAATATCAATTATCTTATAATTTAAATATTTTATACTCACTTACTTAATATACAAGTAGGTAGTACGTATATGTACTTGACTATCAGTTTTGTATTTACTTATTTATGTTTTTAACATATTATTTGAAACGGTCGATACAACCTTTCTAATAAATAATTCATTCCATGAACACGAAATTGATCTAACATTAGTGTAGTGAGTCCCCAAGGACCGAGTATTAGAGACCCTTTTGTGAATCGGCTCGTTGGTTATTTAAAGCATTTTAAATATTCATTTGAATGATAATCACATGCTGTTTTAGAATACTTAAGTTGTGATTTTGATTTCGAATAAACTGTCATTTATCTGTCGTAGGTACATAGGGTAGGTGCATGTGTAAAGTACGCGGAGGTTGCGAGTTTGATATCCACTCAGGGGTATTAATTGTTATTGTTTTCTCGTTCTGAAAAAGACAGTGTGGTGCTGACTACCGCTACTGAAATTCTATAAGATATAAAAGATAATATCATAAACTATAGCTTAATGAATGAGATATTTTTTTTACTTGTGGAATTTAGTATGATAAATTCTATTCCTTCAATTTTCATCTTCATCCATTGTTTAAAAAAAGTAATTACAATAAATAGACATGAATTACACACATAACGAATGTTAAAAAATTCAATAAATCATCGATTCAGAATGATTGCTTTCAATCATGTGAAAATATGCAAATTGGCATTTATTTAACCTTAAAGTACACGGGTGGGGTCTAGCCGGACCCCAAGCTCTGTTTATATATTTCACCTATATGGGAACATTTACAGACCCCGCCCGTAATTTCACGTAGTATTTTTTTTCCGTGCGTCACCAATTATTTGCCATTACACAAAATTGTGCAGGACTAATAGTTTTAAATGGAGCAAAACACCACCTCCACCATGTTTTACCACCATGTTAGAAAATAATAATACTTTGATCAGAAATTGACGATTTCGTTAAATTTTAGTACATTTGTAAACTGCTTAAAAAGTGTCTAAAAATGTTAATTTCTTAAAAATGACTTACTGTTGACTTTACTATTTATAAATATTAAGACATTTTATTTTAATAATTTTAATTGGTATTGGGTATATTTTGTGAAACATTCAAATTAAAAAAAGATATAGAAATAGGTACTTGTAGACCCCACCCGTGACGAAAATTACCATAAAGAACGCGTCTATTTAAATGTTAAAATTCGGTGTATCTTTTCGATAAATTATATTATTTTATGGATATTTAAACTCGGGTTGTGTAAAGTGCGTTAAAGGTCGATAGGAATTTAACATAAAAAAATATTAAATGAACATAATCTGTCAAAGCTTAGCCGGTTTGTATTGCCTGCATTTGTTGGATATTTGATCAAAATACGTACCTACATAAATAATATTACTTTTTATTAGTTAAATGTATTATTGGGTAAAAAAATAAATATTGAAAAACTGTATTTTTCATACTAAAATATTTTGATACGCCATGTTCTTTCAAATATTTATTTGACAAATATATATTTTTTTATATAATTATGGCCAAAATATTGTAGTTTGTAATGGCACATCTTCTGACTGTAAATGCGTCTTACATACACAACTTACATTTTCCGCTCGGGAGAATAAATTATTTTAGTTTTCCTCGTTGTAAGAATTAAAATCATGGCATTGGGTACTGCAACTCAACACCTAATGTCTCAAAAATTAACAAACTTACTATCTGTAATAATTCTACTTACCCATATGGGCTCCGTTTAATTTGCGGAAATCGGAATCCTTAATTATATTTTAATGCTCTCAAATAATAATAAAATCGATTACCAACTAGCCATAGATATTACAGAAATATTTTTAAAAAATCCCATCAATAAGCTGAGGTTTGATGTTCTGTATCAGCTGCGTAGCCAGTACAAGTCACCTGGGCCGGATGTCCTGTAAATTTATGTGTCGGAATATCGGAACGATGCCAAACGGTATGGCGGTCTGTACAACGAACTTGCCAATGCGGCATTACTAAATTGTTTATGGGTGCGATGTCAAAAATATTGAGATTTAGTTTTATTTATTGGGTATTTTGTAGTCTGGACTTAGTTTGGGCGGTTCGTTGGGTTCGCTGTTTAGAATCTTGGCAAGGGACTAAGTAAATTTCCGTTTATAGGAAACATTTTGAGGGCAGTCGTAGCGCCGGAGCATAAGCGTGTGACTGTAAATGGTTGTGACGGTTGTGAAATGGTTGAAAATGATTGTGAAATCAAAGGCACAACCATGTACAGTCGTAAATGGTTGTGTCTTCGATTCTCACTAGAGGAAATGAAATATGTAACATTTTCAATTCCTCGCTCTAGTAACGAGGGAATCTGCGACGTTGACTTTCTTCACTACTTAGCACGCAATACCTCCAGAATTCGATGAAAAGTGGCGGTGTCGTAATGAGAATGAAGTAACTGAACACACGACATGACAAGGTTCCCTCTGCCTACCCAGCGTGAAGATAATACTATCTTTATTTTGTTTACATAATACCTAAGCATAATACCTCATTGCGTGTTGAGTGACGGAACTTAACGCCGCCCTCGTTAACAGAGTAAGAGATAAAGCGTGAAGTTAAAAATATATATATAGTATCGGCAACGCAGATCAAAGGCAACACAGATTGAAACAATGTAAATAAATCAGAACTACCCTCACCAGGCTTTCATTATCTATTGTCTTGTTTGTCCGATAAACGTGAAATATTAATTAGCACTTTTTAATAGCAAATGTCGATTACGTACGAGAGTATGAGTATTTTTAATTACTGCGAAATATTAAACCGTATGATTTGTAAATTAACCACTGTAAAATTAAAATGTGCAGTTTAAAGAAAAAAAAACTTTAATTAACTCGTTCGTTATATTATAACTGAAATCATTAAAACCTCTGAACCATGACTGGAGAAAGCACTACCACTGATATGACTATATGTAATTACAAAACGTAGTGTTGTCTGTGCATTTGACCAGTTTTATTTAAACCTGTCCCAGTACTGTCCTTAATTAAAATAACAAAATGAAAAATGTTAAATTTCACAATATATTATTTACAACTGCGTTACGTAATGCGTTTTAATTTAAACCGAGCTGGAGTCAACCAACCGTTAGCGCTGGTATTGTTTTATTAGTCGTTTTACATTTTATACACACGTGTATATACAGGCAGACAGTATAAGCGCGATGGTTATAGATTCTTTTTAGGCAATTGAAGATTAAATTTAAATTATTTTCCAGTCCCAACCCTTCTAAGCTAAATTGCGGCGTTTAGCTCCGCCATACAATGCCACACATTGACTAGAACTCAGGCGTAGAGAACGAAGTGTCTTGACACTGAATTATCTCTCTGTCTATCGTTTTTTTTTATATGATTTCGCAATGTTATAAAAGAATTAAAATTAATTATATCCCAAAAATTAAAAAAAGCACGTGAGCCCACCGTGGCGAAGAGGTATGATGGGTTGTGGGTTGAATATGCTCTCGAGGAAATAATATTTTTAATATTTTCATTTCCTCGTGCAACGTGGCTAAACACTGGCAAACTTCAATTTAAACGATTCAATTATATTACACGAAAAAAAGCTTGAAGCTAATATAAACAGAATAAAAAAATAATTTAGAATTACAGAATAAGCAAATCGAAATTTCTAATCCTACTCGGAACAATGAAATTAATTTCTCAGAACTTTATGGCTTTATACTGCTTAACGTCGTAAGTAAGGTATTAATTTGAAACTTAGTTCTTTGGTTTCTATATAGATAATGGGTATCATAAAATCTATTGTCTAACTGATTATTACATTTTAGTTGATATAAAAATATAATATACTTGTAAAAAGAAAAAAAAATACGTGTGCGCCTTGGAACGCCCGAACAGAAGTGATAAGTCAATACTAAAAATATACAGTACCGAAAGAAAACAATTATGTTAGTTATCATAAATGAAAACACTCGAGGTAATTTTTATTTAATTATGTACAAAAAATGTTAAATATTTTGTTTTTCTTTTTTGCTTTACGCTGTTTGATTCTTACCCACACACTATAATATAAGATACTGCCGTACTCCACTTGTCACCGAATTCTTCAGGCATTGCGTATTCAGTGGTAAAACTTAACGCAACGAGTTTACCAGAGTGACCAAATAAAAATATTTTATATATCATTTCTCTGAGTAGGAATCGAAACCACAACCACTATTATACATCCACTCATAAATACAAATAACATTGTCACAATGACTATACACCCAATTCCTCCTGCAACATAAAACAGATACTCCTTGAAAGAACTCATTATAACATACCAAAAATGGAAGGGATTAGACAATAAACTAGACTTCCTAAGTGTTGGAAGATATTAAAAAAACTGTTGAGTACTACATTGAACGCGATCAAACAATGTCACCCCACTGAGTGTGTGAAATTCGCGAACCCCTTTTTACTTTAATGGGGAACTTCCCTGTTCACTGATTTTGAATATGAATCGGGGAGCGTTTTGAAGAAGTATCGCAAATAGCGTGGGGCGTTAAGTGTTATAAAAATATTGTTTTTCAAGTAGGTGCTACGGTTTTTCTTTTTGTATGGATTGACGTTGTAATTAATTTTTTTGGTTCACCTGTATCCCGCATATAGCAGGGTATGCAGAGAAGTCTAGCAATCGTTAGGACATTTCGTTCAATTAAGCCACTTCCGTTTCCCACTTTCCGAGGCATTTCCTGAGGCATTATGTATTGAGTGGCGGAACTCAACGCAGCGCTTTGCTTCGTTACCAGAGCGAGGAAATGAAAATATTTAATATTTCATGCTTGCTTGTGAATTTTCACAAGCAAGCATGATATATATATCATCTTATTTTTGCATATATTTATATGCACAAATAACAATAATAAAAATATTATATTTAATTAAAAAAAAAACTGTATTGTATAAAAATAGAAAAACTTACTAAAAAGCAACTCTATAAAAAAGAAACTACTTTTGTTACTCAAAATTTAAGTATAATATTCCAAATAGCATTACATCACTGCATAATACCGTCTAACTTTTATTCACGTGTCTCCCATTTGAACGTGAAACAACGTCAAAGCTCAACAGTAAACGTTCATAGCGCTTGTACCGAGAGTTCTAAACGTTTAAAACAAAATTCATATTCTGAATGAAAAATGCTATCTCAAAAATCACAATAACCATGATGAGATTGCTTTGGGTCTAAAGTAATTTGTCCGGGGTGAATCCACCGGGCCTTTATTTTAGCAATATAAGGCAGGAAAAAGTTTAATATAGCAAACTCAATTATAGCCACCTCGTGTGCCCCGGATTTATACCTCGTTTCCCTTCCGAAGTTCATGTTAGACATAAGTATTAATTTTCATAGTCGGTAGTCAGCTTCGATGGGGATTAGAAAAGTTTTGAGCTTGCTGTTGTTAAGCTGAAATCGATCTGATAGGGTAACAATGTTATATAGGTTTCTTTAAGCTTTATGTTGTATTCCACTTATCGCAGGGTAGTCAGGGGGAACCTGGGAATCATTAAGATATTTTCATTTCCATTTTCCGCTGAATTTGAAATCAAGGCCGCGCTTTTGCCTGGACACTAAATTGAAGAAATATAAAAAAGTAAATATTTCCTTTCCTCGAGCGGGAATCTTTTGGAAACCATTATTTAAATATAAAATAAAATTAAATAATTTTTTTTATTCAATTAATATTGTTTTGTAGGTTTTATGTTCAATGGTGAACCTATGAAATTTATGAAGGCAGGATCAACATATTTGTGTTAAGATGATAAGCTTGCCGTCGGCGTGATGATGCGCGGCGTTGAGTTCCGCCTCTAAAGACGCAATGTCTCGAATATTCGGCGATGTGTTGGGGTGCCGTAACACTATTTCTCATTTCTCCAAACGAGCTCT
>FAPJ01018352.1:0-18291 GCA_001485985.1 Heliconius ethilla aerotome | reverse complement strand
TGTCTAATTCCAACAATCAATATAATAAGTAGAATGGGACAAATTTGTCACGACGGCGGTTCTAGGGGAGTGTCAATCTTCGGCACTTCTAGTGTTAACTCTCTAAAGCCATTCATATTTCTTTAGAATTTTTAAAGTGATATTTCACACTCACTAAAAAGTGTATTTAAAAAACGTAAAAAAATAGAATATATCGAGATCTGATCCCATGCCTCTTAAAAAAAAATAAACAACAAAATATAAACGTTATACGTTATTAAATTAGTTAAATTATTTGTATACCAGTTAAATACAATTTTATTTTAATATACTAAAGAAAATTATAACCCAGAGATCAGTTTGATTGACATTCGAGGAAATAAAATATTTATTAAATATTTTTGATTTCTGCCACTAAACACGAAATGTTACCAGCATTCGGTGAAAAGTAAAGAGCGGAAGTGTTTAATGGGAACGTAGGTTCGGTAGGTCCCCTCTGCCTATCACGCTATGTGATATAGCGTAAGGCTAAAAAATATATAAACCAAATATATTCATATGTGCAGTAGTTACTTATCTTAGTTAGGTATATGCCATATTTTTGCCGACATTTGCTAATAATAAAATACATTCCTATTAGAAGTATAATTACTAATAAATTTACATGTAATATAATATTCAATTCATAATAAAATTGTATATAATTAAAATAAATGATTGTTTAATATCTCTAATAGCTGAGGTAGAGTCTGTCGGTGGTTTACGATATAGCACAGTACTAATATTATCGAATGAATTCAACGGGTGATGACAGTTTAATGAAATGTTTTCTCAAATGAACATGAAGCGTACTCATTATCTTATTTCTCAAACGCATCAAGCAATATATACTTAGTTATAGTCCGTTAAGGCCATGGATATATTTAGAAACACTATAAGCCAACTGACTGTCCATATGTGCTTATTCAATCCTGTTTTACGTTTGGTATTTGATGACACTAATAAAATAAATTACAAGAACAAATTTACATTTTTGTAAAATAATAGTTAACGTTTAATTTTCATTAGATAAATGGTTACTGCAATAATTAATTTCCCTTATTCCTGATTGTTTTTATTAATTTTTGTTTAATTTGGTATAATTTTTAAATCCCAAAGATATAATATAATGGAGTTTTCATATCCATCCATATAATGGAGTTTTCATATATGGAGTAATAAGCCACATACTCGCTTATAGCTCGAAAGCTATCCGCAGGCTTAAAAACTGCGAACAGATATCATTTTTTAAACTCTGATTTTAGACGTAGTAACGATACAAATTATGTATAGGTAGGTATATATAAATATGATTGTAAATGTCAGACTTGCTACCGAAAGCTTTTGTGTTGACAAACGTTTCTGCTGAGCGAGAAAATCTATTTTGTAATCCTAACGGCATTAAGACATAATATTGAATATAATATTTATCTTAGTTCCTATTGACTAACTGCTAGGTTATAAACGCTATTAAGAAAATCAAATTTAGATAAACGTTGCAAGTTTTATTTAAGTTTGACTTTCCTTATTACTTATTTTATTGTTTATAATATTTAGTATTCAATTAATCAATATTTATACATGACTCGAGTAAGGTTCAGAGAAAATCCTATACCATTGTCAGCCAGCTAAGCCAACTAGTATGTAGATACATCCTAGAGGTTAGCTTTCATTCATAAACGTATGAGGTTTAACTTTTGTTGTGGTTTAGCATAATTCTATAGATATGAGTAAAATATCACTATTTTACATGCAAATAGCGTA
Organism: Heliconius ethilla aerotome; assembly: GCA_001485985.1. Taxonomy (NCBI): domain Eukaryota; kingdom Metazoa; phylum Arthropoda; class Insecta; order Lepidoptera; family Nymphalidae; genus Heliconius; species Heliconius ethilla. The sequence continues at coordinate 16,509 of FAPJ01018352.1, read as the reverse complement.
GCTTCCTGTTTAATAATTAAATTAAATTAAATTCAGTTCAGTTCAGTTCTTAGTTTATGGCGTTCCGAGCGTGCCAGTTGAACACTAATCACGTCGCCAATGTCACGTTGTATGGAGAAGACACGATGGAGATTGTACGGTAAAAAAGGTATTATAATAATAGGATACCCTAAAAAGAAAATAAGGAAACTACAGATATGTATGATTTATTACAATATGTAAACAATTATCATTGTGATTTTACTAATCTCATAATCAACATTCTAGTCATTTTTTATTGACCACAGTACAACATTCCTAATTTAATTTCTTAGATTCCTGAAAGCCTAAGGAATTAATTATGTTATTACTTACACATTTGCTAATTACTATATTACTAAACAATTTATACATCTCCGGTGAGAATCTATATTTATGGAGTTATTTTTTATTAAAAGATACAAGTCAACGTGCACTGAAAAATAAGTAATTTAAATCACTTCATAACTTAATATTAAAACTTTTAAAAAAATCAGCTTCACGCCGCACAAATGCACTGTGTATCCCAAACAGAGCAGAGTAAGCAGAGATTACCTAGGGTTAAGACACAGTTTCTGCCGAATTCAGAAGGCATTGCGTTTTGAGTGGCAAAACTCAACGCCATGTTTTGCCTCGGCACCAAAGCGAAGAAATGGAAATATGAATTTAAATAAATATTTCATTTCCTCGAGTGCAGATCAAACCCACAACCAGTCGGTTTTACAGTCACAATCTATGCCCCTGGGCCACGACTGGCCTCTGTATTAAAATTTTAATTTATTAAGAATGAGAGTAGTAACAAGCAAACAAATTAAATAATATTAATAATAGCAGTTCTTAAACTGCTAATGTTTTCATAAAACAAAATTAATAACCACCGCAATAAATAAGGCTTTTGATTAAAAAACCGCATCTAAATAATTTTTTACTTAGTTCATTCATTAAAGAGCTACAGTGAGACAAGCAGACACACAACCTGTGTGGGCTTTAGTATAGTTTGTTACCTGATGTTTTTCACCAAGCACTTAACTATAAATATCAACTTTAAATCCAATACAAGCCTGTACGTTAAAAATATTGAGTCAAATTTTGGCTTGGCTCTTACTTTACATAATGAAGACTTAGAATTTCTTGCATATCTATTAAAGTGTTTTTTTATTTATGAGCAAGAAGAAATACTATTATTATGTTTAGGCGTGTTTTTTATGCCAAAGTAGTTTAAATGCATATTTTCGCGCCTTTATGTAACGAATTATTATATTTTGACTTTTAAATCCTAGGATATATACCTTTATCTAGAAAAATATAAAAACTATTTCACATACTTCAGCCTATTACTTCATGAGAACTAAATGAGAATAAAAAGAAACGTTATATTTTAACATTTTAATATCAAATTAGTGATAAGTTACATAACAATATGTACAAAAGTAAATTATGTTCGTACAATAAAACTTGCTTTTACCAACTGAATATCACATTAAACAAAAATCAACAAAATACTTTTGGATGCCTGACATACAAAATGAGTATTAATTTTTCCAAAGGAAGAAATCATATTTACTTACAGCTTATAAAAGGAATATTCTTAACACTACCTACATATATTTAAAATATAAGATAAGGCTTAGATGGCATTTGCACTACAGTCTGATCAATAAAATTAAAAAACATATAAGTGCGAACCCAATTAGATTCTAGAGATATTGTTTTAGTTTTGTATTAATTATACTACAAACGAATGACTTTGATCATGCTCACAGAGCACTTGCAGGTTACTAGTCATAGTCTATGACACTACTTTACGCTATTGCTTGACATAACGTCACTGGCTTTATGGTCAGCGTTCTATATATAATTTACTGCTGGTAGTAAAGTCCTTTGTAGTCGAGAGCTGCCTTGTCTTCAAGTAACCTGGCGGATTCTGGGTTGTTCTTCAGTTCTATGGCGGCACGCTCCTGGAATTTCAAGAAAAATATTATATGTAGACAAATATTGCTTGTTAACTGTAAAAAAAAGGTTTTAACGTTATTAATTTGAATAAATGTTTATACAACGTTGCACTCTGCATACAAAATAGTATATGAAAATTAGTATTATGTATAAAAACAATTTAAGTGATTTTATTCTAGTGCATATAAATATTTAATTATTACGTTTGTAAAAGAAATATATATTTAAAATTACCTGGTTAGCTTTAATTCCAGCATAGATCAAATCAAGACCTTTCTGGATTTCAGGGGAGACTGGGGGAGGGGTTGGGATATGGTCGCCTTTGACTCTGAAGCCTAGTTCGTCAGCAGTGTACTCGACAGTGATGATTTGACCATCTGGTGCGGTATAGGTGTAGGAGCCATGTTGCACTAAAGCTGGCACTTTGTCTTCGTTTTCTCCAACAGTTTTCAAGTAACCTTCTTCTTGAGCTTGAATGTTGTTTCCAGTTTCATATCTGTAATGTAAATGTCATTTATGTTTTAATAGTTTTTTATTTACATATTTAAAAGTATAAATTATATATTTAATAGGCGTTAAGAATAAGTATATAAAAACGAAATATAAACCTCAGTGACAATAAAGTTAATTTTATTTTGTTTTATAATTAAATTGAACGTAATGAAACTAACTACCTGTTACTTACGAGTATAAACTTCCGTATGAAAAAAATATAACCGGATTTTAAATCGATTTTTACGTGTCGAATATAGATCATAATAGACGAAAGTGAAACTCTTAATGAGGTAATATTTATATAATAATATATTACTCATATTATTAACAAGCTTAATTAAAGTTTGGATATGTTTTTTAATATTTATTGGAATTTATATCTCAAAAGAAAATAGGCAGACAGACAGATGTCGCCCTTTTTTTCTTTTGTAGTAATCCTAAAACGAAATCTTTAAAGGATTACTTTGTTGTTTATCTGTCAATCTGTCCAAGTCTGAGCCAAATATCCAAGAAATCCAGAAAAAAAATAAGTTACAAAACAAATACAATTAAAGTTGAGCGAGCACTTTATACTTCGTATGTTGCCGCAAAAATTCATAATAAATAAATCCAATATAAAACTTACGCTGTCCTGTAGCTGCCATCAGTTTCCTGTTCCTTGTCAAAACGAATGATCGGGATGAAGGTGGTGGTGTCGATTTGAACTTTTGGTCTGAAGTCCTCAATTGGTTTGGCCTGTCTGTATTCCTGTGGTGGCTGCCTGTAATCTTGCTGTTGTTGATAGTTATTGTAGTTTTGCTCAGCGGCCTGTTGGTCTTCTAAGCCTTCAGGCTTCAACGACACTCTTCTTTGAGGAAGAGCGGCTGTAAGCGCTAGAGCAGCGGATAACACCACCTGGAAATATCAATTAAATTTTCTTATTTATTGATGTTAAATTTAAATTATTATAAACTCAAAATTTCTACCATTTTTACTCAGACGAGCTACCAAAACTGACAATTAGAAACAAATGGTATTACTATTATAAGAGATGTCAGTTAGATCATTATAGAAAATGATATATGATTATAGCAAGGAATAATAAGTTGCAATGATGTCAGCCAGTGAGGAGCTTAATCATATTGTTGATGTCGTAAGATACCTTATCTCGTGGCCGGATACAATAGGTACCAGTTTCGACATCGCTTCGTTCGTTACATCGCTTGGGCGAAAGCAGGTCCCAATACAACGCGAAGAAGAGAATCGACACTTGTTCTGTTCATATTGTTTTCTTTCAGATGTTTTTAACTTTAGCTACGCTTAGCATCGAACATCGTCATGCATATTTTACAGTTACACAATAAACGAGTTAAGAAGAAAAACGTGACCGATATGGCCTAACTAAACCATTTGGAGTATATTCATTTTTTAAATCTTATAAATGAAATAAATGAAGCAAAAGTTTCGTATATATTTCTCATTATCGCCGATTTAAATAAATATCTCATTAAAATACACATGCAGATTGAATACCAAGAAAGGGACTAAGGCTTATATGTCAAGGTCACGAATAGAATTTAAATGAATTTGGCATATAAATTTTTATATAGGTATAAATTAATTATATCTTTGATGAAACCCATTTCTTAAAACATGTTATGTATATGTGATATTACAAATTACATTACAATTCATACTTATTAGAAAAGCTCACCTATATGAATATAAATCACGCCTTTATTGGTACTAATATATATTTTTTATTTAAATTTCAATAATTATAATTTTAATTATTAAATTTAATAATTATTTTAATCAATTTAACATAAAATACAAAAAAAATATGACCGAAGAAAAATATGTTGTGCAATGAAACTAGACAAAAAAGTCGTAATCATTTGTTTAACAGAACTATCAAGCGGTTACATATCTAGTGCAATACAAAAGAAATGAAAACATTTCAGTTTAAAGTGAATTTTTAATTTTCTCAATTAATACATAATGTGAGCTAATAATGATATAAAAGGCATAATTATAGGTATTACGGAAGATTGTTACGAAAAGATTACAATAATAATGATATAATAGTATGCGTTATTCTCATATTTAAGGATATTCATATAAAACACTACTTTTAGACGATTTATTAAATTATATTAGTTACGTTTAAAAACTTGATGTCATAATGAAAGCGAAAGTTACAAAACGTCTATGAAAAGTTCATCGAAAGTGAGATCAATGTTAAAAGTGAATTGAGAACAAAAGTCGCGACCCACAAAGCAAACAGCGAATGCCACACTTAGGTGCAGGCATTCCAACATTATGTCAAAGTTCAACAACCGACTCGTCTACCGTCTCTATTAGGTGCATCTTGCAACAGATGATTGCGGAAATCTTTAAACAGTGAGATTTCAGTAAAAACCCGCTCACCCACTGACCCATATTTTAAGGTTAGCTATGGCAAGGCAAAATGAACGATTCGTCTGGCTTATATCGATGGCAGATGAACTATTATAACTAAATGAACTTACCAGTACTTTCATTGTTGTTTTTGTGATTTTTTTTATGCGGCAGCGACGCACGTGGTGTGTCTGAACTATGTCAGAGTGGTAGTAGTGCGCTCACTTATATACTTCACCCCTGCCACTTACGAGCGCGCTGCCCTGGGCCATCACACTTTCATACCCGATTTGTCGCTGCAATATGCTGAATCTGCTACATCAGTGCGTGATCTTGACAAATTGATTTTAGTTTTATATTTTCATTGTTTTCCAAAAGGAATATATTTTTTTATATGTTTATTATATTTTAGTCAATATAACCATGCAATAATTTTTTTTTATTGATAATAGAAAACAAATTAATCAATTTGTAATGATATAATGTTTAATGTATGAAAGCAATAGAGCATGAACGAGTATAGTAACATAGTATTGTATGGATCTGTTAATACATAATGCAAATAAATCATATTTATAGTCGTATTTTTTTAGCTTCACGCTGTATCTCGGTTACAACCGGGTAGACAGAGGGAACCTAGGAACCTATTGTTTAGATACTCCGTTCCTGTTCCCAAATGGGCATGGCAATGTGGTGGAACATAACGCCACCCTGTGCTTTGCTACTATAGCTAGTAAATGAAAATGTAAAATATTTCATTGTTGTTAATTATTTAGAGTGGGAATCGAACCCACAATCATCGTGTTTACTCAACAATAAACTAAATTACTAAAATAAAATTAAACTTTATTCCAATTTATATTTAAGAATCCTGCAAAATGGACCTATTTGTGAAAAAAGAATCTAAATTATACATCCATAGAGGATGACACGCGACTAACTGATTTTATCTTAAACTGGCTCTACCTATACAGGTCGCCAAAATATCCGTAATGCATGTTAGATTATGTCCATTCGCTATTTTACTGCCTAGACCATAAATCTAGATTATTATAATACAATATTATATTATGAACATATAAAAGTCACGCTAATTGTATAAAAAACCCTGTTTAAACCGGAGTGACATGAGGGAGTATTATTATTAGTTAAATATGTTGTAAAGCTCAAATTACTGTTATTTACTGTATAAATACTTTTAAAGATGTATTAATATTATAACCTATATTATAATCAACTAATATTTTCTTTTGCTTAGTTCCATTTTTTAAGAGATTTTTTTACTCTTCTAAATATTATACAATAGCTGTCACGCTGGCAGGTATATGTAATTTGTACAATTGCGTAATATAGTAAAATGAACACTACCTTTTAGCCTAGATATTAAAAAAGAAATTAAGTATGATTAATACAATTTTACAAAATTCGAACCTGTGAGTACGTCAATACAAATAAATGGTAAGTTTTTTAACTGTACAATAACGGTAACATTATATAATAGGCAGTGTTTTCGCTCATCAGTGTAGCAATGCCTTAGTATCATTTATCTCATCTTGTGCAACGAGGTAAAAAGGGTGCTCATTCGGGATCCCGATACCACGAAATTAAATTGATTAAAATTTTCTTCTATTGTATAACATTTTTAGAGTCACTGTGTATCCCGCACACTGCGGGGAGGGAGGGAACCTAGTGTTAAGGCACTCCGTTCTTCATTGTCCGTCGAATTCTGGAGGTATTGCGTGTACGAGTAGAACATGTTATGTCGATTTTATAGTAACACGCAATACTTACTATTATGATAACACATACATTGCTTTCATGTTTCATAATGTGTTTTGTTAACTTAAATCTATAATTAATTACTGACTCAGTTGTTATAGGCCCATATTAATATTTAAATTATACGTTGTAGCTATACTATCAATAAAATAAAAAAATAATGATTTCATTTCTTATAAGATCATAAGTTTTTTTACTAAATAAAATTTTAACAAAGCCTTTTTTTGTAAATATCTCGAAAAATAAATGAGAATTTTATTTTATCTCTTGGCTTATAATTCTTAAACATTGTAGACATAGTAGAGTTAGATGAGAAAAACCAACGCAACACTTAATTATATACCCATTAATTAAAAAACCTTTTCATTAATAATATTTACCTGATTAAGAATCGAACTCGAAACCATCACGTACAAGATATTTGGATATAAATTGAGCTAAAGAGTAGATATAATGGTAATAGTAAATAATTTGAGTCCAGATGAAATCGTTTAAATCATTTATAGCTATGATTATGACAGTATTATTATACAATTACTAATTGCTCTGCTCCACATTCTACTGATTTCTAATTTTGAAGATATCCACCGTAAATTGACATAACTGCTGAAATCATAACTACTCTTAGATTTTTTTTATTTGCACTTTCCAATAAAAAATAATAATATACAAACCTTTTTTTGAAATGCCATTATTCTTATTGAACGGTTGCCAATAAAAAAATAAACCATATTATTTTTTTTATAAAAACTAATGCTTTAAATATATTGTTATAAATACTTTATTCTATATTATCTAAGTATTTTTCTTAAATGTTATTGTTAATGAACTATAAGTAAGCGTGCGAAGAAGAGGTAAATTCCAATGGATACACTCATATGGCAGTGACATCGTTTCAACGCCTTACATGAGAGGTGACGGAGGAGTATAATTCTAATGAAGCTTCAACTGTGCATTAACTTCTATATGGAACGTGATCTACCCACGTTACTATTTACTAAATAAGATAACAAAAATATGCAAATACATTCTATAGGTACTTTATTGTTAATATACAATAATAAATTACGTGGAAGTTAAATATGACAAGACTTTTTCTTCATATTTTTAAAATCTTAAGATTAAACTTTTTTTATATATGACTATTTAAAAGTTACTTGTCTTGTATTAAAGATATGAGGAAACAGCTAATACTTATGAGTATGATATTAAATTTGTGGTTATTATTTTTCTTGTTACTTTTGTTTCAGCGCTAACACTTCACCCAAATCAGACACATGTCTGAAAAAACTTAGCACTACAACCTCCACGTTGACTTCAACTATTTTATAGTATAATCAATTCTGCATAATTATGGTGGACTTTGTCTTATAAGACCAGATGGAGAGAAGAGAGAGAGAATGAGGATCCAATCCACATCCATCGCTTGGTATAACGGTGTCCCATGTCCTATGCCTATTTTGTTTAATTCTTTATTTATGGTGTTCCAAACGCACTAAGCACTTCGCCAACATTATTATGTTATAATGAGATTAACAAATATTCCCTCTCTGATAAGAATAGAGTTGATAGAATAGAATGTTTTATTTTGACATAAATAAAAAGGCTGAGGTATTTGTTGAAAAATCTGAATCGAACTAAAACTCAGCTAACAATTAAAAAAAATTACCGTACTAATCTTCCAACTAATCCAACTAAGTATTTAGTCATTCATATGTATATTAACCGCTATCTTTACATAAATAATTACCATCAGCCGTAGTAAGACGGACCGGTTATATAAGGTACCATAAGGTTACCGACATTGCGCGTGGTCTAGTGAGTAAGCGGACTGTGCACATTGTTACGCATCATTAATAGCACCTAGGAAATGCTCTGGTACGCTTTGAATGATCATTTCCTTCTTCCTAATCGTCTGTTTTTTAACTTTCCTTTTTAATAATCATTTAAAATTATTTTAAATAATCATTATGTAACCTTTACTAGCCGGCGAGCGGCTTCGCCTGCTTAAATTAAGTGTTTGTGTGTTTGTGTATTGTGTGTTTATGTTTCAGTATGCTATTTGGGTAATAAAATAATGGGGAACCGAGTGTCTTAACACTAGGTTTCCAGATTCCCTCTGCCTACCCTGGTAGGTGCTACAGCGTTAAGCTATAAAAAAGATCGGGAGACAATATAAATATAATTAATCTTAAGAGGTTGTCTCGAAAGTGCGGCGATTATGGCCCTGTCCCTGTATATTAAATTTCTGATATCTTCTTAGGTATTCATTTAAATAACATGCTATAAAAGGCAATTTATAATTTTTTTTTGCAACATATTTAACGAAGAAAAGGAATAATATTATATTGAATAGATAGTTTCGCAAATATTTTATATTTTTTGTAGTTTATAAAACATTATTTGATTATTTTAGGTAATCCCTAGAAGATATATACTGTCTGTTGGATTTTTTTATAACTTTTAAAGTAGAACAATTCCGTCGTACCTATGTACGTAGTTAAAGTAAAAGTAAAGGCAAAAACATAATTTTCAGGCACAAACGTTCTCAAGATCTGGTTTTGCAATTTTGTTTGTTATTCCATTCTTATTAGCCATAGCGTGATGTAATATAACATAAAGCTTTCCTTGATAAATATTCAACACGAAAGAAAATTCTCAAATCGAAGTAATCGTAATATCACAAATATATCATAAATATCACGTCCGGGATTGATTTCAGCGACAATACAAATAGTTACGAAAGAAAAAAATATTTAAACTTGTTTAAATATTTATTCTTGTTTGTATACTTAAGTTAAATATAAAAATGTTATAAAACAAAGAGTAAATATTTTTGTTTTTATTTTATTACATCTGATATTTATTACTTTAAATATACGAGCTTCATAATTACTTGGCAACCAATAGAACCTTAAGCATTAAATACGTACAGACAGACGTAACGTAGCATAAAACTTCGTATTCCAAATAAGTTAAGTATGAATTTTGTTACAAGTTTTTTATTTTACGTGACTTTTGCAAGCGGATGTAGATCAAAATGACTCAAAGTTACGTACCTTCATTATATTGTGCCTGTTTACAGGTGCTGTTAGAGGAAATGTTTTCGACATAATTGAAAATGACTAATGTTTTTCCGAAACTGGATCTTCTTTTATATTATGATATTTTAAGCTTAAATATATTTCAGTGTAAGACAAGCAGAGAAAACACTCTCCACTCTCTCTCGTACTTAACAAATGTGATGGAACCTAACATTAGCTTTCCAAGCCTCAGGTGGATGCCTATATGTATTTGCGAATATTTTAAATACAAGTATTTAGATTTGTTAATGTTTAAGCGTCTAGTCTTCCCCATCATATCGTAAAGTTATTTTCACAAATTTTATTGGCAATGGTAAATATTCATTAATATAGTGAATACAATGAAACTTAAAACCGTACTTGTAGACCAAAACACCTACTTAAAAATTATTTTGCGGGTGAAATAAGAAACTATAACCACAATAGTTACATTATCATTTTACATATATATTTAGTTGTAAATTAAAATGTCACTTTTACACTTGTTGACATATAAAAACAAGGATGACATAGAAAAGCAGGTATATTAATGAATGCCTATTCTAACATGTTTAAAGGACATCAATACTTATACAATAGCGTGAGGACAATAAGATCCTCCACGATTATGTGTTGGTCGCTGAAACTGATCTTGACATTTGATGTAGATGCTTATATTATATTACTATAGAAGTCACGTAACATTAATGCTTTCTCTTTATTATTGATAAAGATAAATTAGTTATTATTTACTTTTGACGTATGCAGTGGTTGCGAATTGAAGGGCCTACTCGAAGGAAAGGTTGCTTATAAAATATTTTTGTTTTTCCATTGTTGTTACGTTGGTTTCCTTTACTCAACACGCAATATAAAACGGAAAATAGGATACACTATAGAGTCAGTAAGTTAATCAGCAAGTTTTTCTGTCTGTCATATATATTACAGACAATAATGGGAAAAAATACATATTCTGAATTTGTTTTAAATTCTACGAAAATGAAACTTAAGTTTTCAAAGACCTAATAATTTAACACTTAAGTGTCAATAAAGGCGAGGAGTATTTTGATATACGTTAAAAAATTTAGAGGTTAAACAAATTTTAGTAACCTGCTAGCTAGATGTATTAGGTATAGGTATAGCCTAAGATAGAATAAAAGATATTTAATATGCAGCAATAAAGCAATTATACTTGATTTTAAATTATTTATAATATAATTCACTGAACTTTTTAAAACGAATTATTTTATTGTTATTAATATGAAAGTTTTGTAAGACGTAATTCCTTTCAAGGTAACTAAGCAATTACATGTCACCTACACAAGAATTCAATTACTTACAGATAGTTCTTATTTGTTTATGCATGTTATATATTATGATTCATAACTTTAGGATTTTTTAAATGTTATCACGCTGTCTTTAGCTTCACGATGTATCCCGCACATTAGGCACAAGGAGCTTAGTGTTAAAACACTCAGTTTCCCACTTTCTACCAAAATCTCGAAGCATTGCGTGATGAGTGGCGGAACTCAACGTGCTATTCCAAAATGAGGAAATTAAAATATTAAATGATTAATTCGTTTCCATTAGGTTTAGAGACAAACATATTTTACTTACAATACACTTAGCATTAATCAAAGAAAAATATAAAATTTAATTAAACAAATAATCTTTCGCGTATTTTTATTTGTATAATGCAATGACTTTATAAGTAGTCTTCAGTTACACTTATTGAACAAAATTTATGTAATGATATTTTTACTCAGTTTGAATAGGTTTTCTAGAATAAAAAAGAGAGTAATGAAAGTAACGTATAACATATTTTAGAGACTTCATTTATTTACATAAAGAAAACAATACTCATATTTATACCTTAATAACTAAGGACTTAGAAGTTTTGTCATAATTTATATATCTTATCACATTTTTATTATACATTTTTCTTAATAAAGTAATAAAGCTTAACAACCGCATTTCACCCGTAAGAAAATAGAATATTTTAAAAAGTTATATTTAAATTATTATAACACTGTCCAATATAGTGGAATTAGCAATAGATCGATTAATCTGATACGGTTGAAGCGATCGATTCTTCAGGCTGAGGAATTTTGGTGGATTGTTCAGCTTCTTCTGCAGAAGGTTGATAAGCAACTTCTGTAGAAGAAGATTGTCCGATTGCTTCAGTTGAACTCGATTGCTCAGGAGCTGAAGTAGAAGATGATGATTCAGAAAGTTCAGATGATGATGGCTGTTCAGTGGAAATAAAAGCCTGTTCTGCTGAAGCTGGTGAGCCCTGTTCAGATTCAGTAGACTGAACAGGAACTGGCGAAGCTGCTTCACTACTCACATCTACACTGGCTGGCGATACATCACTGGCATTCAATACTTCAGATTCTGCTGGTTGTTGTGCTGCCTCAATAGATTGTTTATTATTATCTTCTGCAGCTGGCTCACCTTCTGATGCAGGTTTGTCTTTTTCTTCAGCGGCTAGCGTTGAAACTTCGCTTTGGATTGCATTTTGTGGAGGTATTATTGCGGCTACATCAGGTAACGCTGCATCTGCTGGGGCTGCATCAGCTGGGGCTGCAACAGCTGGGGAAGCTTCAACTGGGGCTCCATCAGCCGGGGAAGCTTCAGCTGAGGCTGCATCAGCTTGGGCTACATCAACTGGGGCTGCATCAGCTGGCGCTGCATCAGCTGGAGCAGCATCAACAGGAGCTGCATCAACAGGAGCTGCATTGGCCGGAGCTGCATCAGCTGGGACTGCATTAATTGCGGGTGAATCAGTTGGGGCTAAATCAGCTAGGACTGCGTCAGCTGGAATTGCATCAGCCTGGCCTGCAACATCTTGAACAGGAGAAGCAGCTACGTCGGCAGCGGGTTCATCAGGCTTGCTTAAAATTTGAGGTGCCTGTGGCTTACTAGCTTTTTTTTCAGCAACACCTGAAGCGGATACTGAACTATCATCAGACTTCAATGCTCGGCCAGATTTTTCCCCTGAGCTTGAAGACGCTGATATGGACAGGGGAGATTTCGGTAGATGGTCACCAATAGGCTGAAATCCATTCTCATCGGCAATGTATCTATTGGAAAAATATTTAGATTTTGAAATATATAATGTCAAATATTATTTTAAGTTTATTAATTTAAACAATAACATATATTGTTTTATTTACACTTCTCTACTTTTCTTATAGGGTTAAAATAAGCTGCAGCTATTACTCGATAACGAGACTGTAGAGCTTAATTGACTACATGTGAAATGCGAACTGAATTCCATTCGGCGATATATGTATTGATTTTACCTTAAAGAAATAATGGTGCCGTCTGGAGCCGTATAAGAATAAGATCCCTGTTGAACATGAATCTCGTCACTGTAATCTTCATTTTCGCTGGCTTCATTGCTGCTTGCTGCGCGGCTCTTAGGAAGAACTTTTTCGTATGCTATTTCTTCTCGTTTGATTCCATTACCAGTCTCGTAACTAAAATATTTTTGTTTATATTAATTTACTGCAGTGAACTTTTCTTATATTAAAAATGATAACTACAGATATTTGTTTCCCTACCTCTTTTTTGAAGTATGTGACTTAAAACGCTACCTACAAGGATTCGATACCCACTAAACGAAATGAAATATTTGTTTAAATTAATATTTTTATTTCTTCGCTCTGGTGTCAAGGCAAAACTAGGTGTTATAACTCTAAGACCAAGAGTTATGCCTAGTGAGTTTCTTCTTTAGATGCCTTAATATTATACATGACTGCTTCTTTTCGGTCTTGCAGGGAACGTTAAAACCTTTGTTTTAAATGGTTTATAGAAATATACATTTTAAACCTGAATTTTATGATAAAATTACTTTTTATTAAATATATTTTGCTATTTATCTGCTACTATTCACCACAAGGTGGAGACTATACAATTGTACGTGAAATACCAATAAAACATATAGCACGTGGCAGATCTGACCGTACACGCACTGGTTATGGATTCAATTTCCACTCAAGGAAAAGATTATACTTAATTTTTTTTAGTATTACCAATCTCGCCAGATTCCGCTAATTTAGATCCTTGCTACTATTATCTACTGTCTACTGCAGAAAAAACGGAAAATGCGTGAAAACAAGAATATGCAATAATAACACAATAATAATTACTATAAAAATCATGGTCGGTACTTATAATTGCTATAAAAATGCGTACTATAAAGTTAATGGGACGTTAAATAATATCTAATTTATTTCCTATGTGCATATTATATAGGCTTGGAAATATCTTTAAATGATATAATATGAAAATTAAATATGCGCCGTAACTCAGTTAGGGCGGCGCGGCGTTAGCTATTTTTATTCGAAATTTTATCGTTGTCTAGATAATTGTACCTAATTTTTTAGGGTCACAGAGTTTGAGAACGTTAAAACTTTATCACAAGCCATCATTTTCAATATGTTTTCTTAAAAATTTAATGCTCCAAAATTTTGCTTGATGTCGAAGTTTTAATATTGTAAAACATTTTTCACAATATTAAACTGAACTTAACTTAGGAAAGAATAATACTTTCTAGAAAACTGATAAAAACGTAACGTGTTCCAGAGTTCAAATCCCGCTACGTTCAATGTCTTCTAAAAAGAAATATACTTTATTGATTTTTTTAATTTGTAGTTAGTAAATTGGCCTTTTATCAAATTCAGGCCTTTAATTGAAACTTAATGTAAATTATTTTTTCTATTATATTATAACATAATGCAGAAAGATATTGAAAGAAAATCTGTAGGCGCATTACATATTATTACAATATATTTTTAAAATAAAACAATTAACTAACATAGCAAAAATAAATTCAATATACTTACTGCAAACTGGATTAGACTTGAAAAAATTTTACATTTCTTGTTATAATTGACCATGTTAATACTAGCTAGTCATTACCATAAAATTCTTCAATCTACATCTCCAGAAGTAAATTTAATAATTATTTTTTGTTATGTTGGGAGGCAAAAAGATGTTTTAATTGACATGTATTTTTTTTAAAATATTAGCATTATATTAATTTACTTTTGAATTAAAAATAAGATTACCTGAATTTGTAGGTCCCATTGGGCTCAAATTCTTCAGATTGAGAAACTATTGGTATCACCGTAGGTTGCTGCTTTTCAGGAGGTAGCTCAGATGGCGCCGCGGTAACGTAAGATACGAGCCAAAGGCACAAAATGATGTTCTTGCAATACATTTTAATTTAATTCTTAGTACTTCCAAAAATCGCTAATGAATGATACTCCAGACTTTACGAGCACCTATATGTAAGTCTCATCTATTTACACTATCCTCCCCCCGCCTTCCGGTGGAGCCTTAGCGTATGCTAAATACTTCAACCTTAGCGGTTGACTGAGGTGTTCTTTGGAAAATTGCACAATCGACGAGGTGTCAATAATGTGACATGAAGGGTGACGATCAAACGCGATTAAACTGATAAATACTTCAAGCAAGGCCTGAAACAAAATGTACGTAATGTTCTTTAGTTTTCAGTGATGCATTAAAAGAAAACACTCTGTGCGAAGGCTACATAAAAATACTATGCCAAAATATGTTATGTTTATTTTTGTATTTTGAATATATTTGGAAATTTGAGATATTTTTTGAGATCAGTAAAGTTTACGTTTATTAAAATATTTATGACATTATAAAAGATTTGATGTTCATTTTATACATATATCTTGCATAGCTATATTGATTTTTTAATTAATAAACTGGGTTACGTGTGCAACTATGTCGCTTGGGGTCATTATTTGACATATGAACCTTAACCATAAAGTCATAGATTGTTTATAAAAAAATTGACTTATAAAAAATGTATGCATTTATCGATAGCTTAATATTATACCAAAATATATATATTCACAGCTATAACGGAGTTTATATATATTTTAATGTTTTTATACTTGTTTGACTAGTGGTTTGACTGTCTACATAAATATTTTAGAGTAGAAGTAGCTATAATTGTATGCTGACACATCTTCATTACGATTTGAAACGTGTTACTGATACGTTGTAGTGTAATAAATATACAAGTAGATAATTATTAAAAATGTCAATCGTAAGTACTCTACTGTATTTAGTTTTTGTAAATCTCGTGACTAGTAGTGTTTTAGAAGATAACTTCAGTTATAAAATATTACCTTCTGAGAGTTATAGACACAATCACCCGCCGTCATTCGAGCCATATGACTTTCCAGATGCCAATGTGTTCGAAATTAGGAAAAGTCGAAATGTAGAAATTAATGAAAATATTAAGAATAAACAACTTGGAATAGCTAAAACAATAACTAATTCTGATTCTGTTTTGGATTCATGGTCTTCGAAACCTAATGTAGAATCTGCAAAGTTACGGTCTGGTAATAAGTCTCAGGTAAACAGTGCAAATAGCAATGTTAAAAGACGCAAGCTAAGGAGAAACCAAAATCCTTCAAATGAAGCAAATGATGTTATGAAACAGGCACTTCCTAATTTAGATGAAAAAAGATCCAGCTTTACTATAGAAGCAGTAAGCACATCACCAAGTCCCAGAACAGTTGTTCCAAAAACTTTTACAAAACGGCCTGTTCAATTTAATCCTGTTACTAAAAGGACATGGGAAAATACTCATACTCCTGCAGTAAAAATAC
This sequence comes from Heliconius ethilla aerotome, assembly GCA_001485985.1. NCBI lineage: Eukaryota > Metazoa > Arthropoda > Insecta > Lepidoptera > Nymphalidae > Heliconius > Heliconius ethilla. The sequence continues at coordinate 167 of FAPJ01018352.1, read as the reverse complement.
TAGAAGAAACAAATTACGTATTTGCACATAATGGCAATTTTCATTACAGGTACATTAATTGCATTTAAATCTTTACTTGTTTATCCTTTTATTTTCGAGGTCAGTCGTGGCGCAAGGGCACAAGGTGTGTTTGTAAAATCGACTGATTGTGGGTTCGATGCCCACTC
>FAPJ01018343.1:574-21414 GCA_001485985.1 Heliconius ethilla aerotome | reverse complement strand
TCATATTCCAGAGTTTTACCGCTTACTTTGTAAAAATAATAATAGCTGATTTAAGTACCACATTAAAATGGTATAAGAAAAATGCTGTTTAGCATATCAGAAATTAAAACATTTCTTAAATAAAATACACCTCGAAAAAATCACAAAACAATCTTAATCACGATCATTTCACCTTGACCTGATAAACGCATCAACATTCTAAGTAATAACTATATCTCGTAGTCGTGATGGGATTTGAACCCACTAATGCATTGAGGCCCCGAAGGCTCAAATCTACAAATGATTACAATTGAACTAACTCACTGCACTAAATATATGATTAATGGACTTAAACAAACAATAATTACATTATTACGTTTGTACGTAATGAAAGCGGATACATATTGGATCGTGTACAGCCCACTTTGTGTAGGGTGACCAAGTTATAAAGGCCAATTGTTGGTTCAATTCCCATTTGGAGCAAGGAAATATGTAAATATTTTCATTTAAAAAAAATATTACATTCAACCAAAACGGTGTTGGATTCCGCAATTCATCATATATTGTCTTTAGTTAGTAAAAAATAGAAAACGCCTCATCACTAGATTTTGCTCGTATATATAATACGCTTGAATATAAATAAATAAAAAATACATTTTCTTTATAATTTATACAAATAAAAACACTTCTGTATGCAAATAATCATAAAACTTACTTCCACATTCCAATTACGGTCATTTACTCGTAGCGTAATTTACATATTTATAAACCTTATTGAGGTCATCGTGGCGTAGTGGACCATGTTTGATTGAAAATATGATAGTTGTGGATTCGATGCCTACTTGGAGGAATAAATTATTTTCATTTCCCCGCTTTAGTAGACAGCGGCGTTGAGTTTTGCAACTCAGCACACATTGTCTTGAATTTGAGCGGAGAGAAGAGAACAATAGGTTCTCTCTGTCTACTCCAGTATTTGCGGGATAAAGTGTGAACCTAAAAAAAGCAATTGAACATAAGAATACGTGACACACAAGAAGCTAAAGCAAAGTTGATAGTAAAAATTATATATATATATTTGGCAATTATAATCTTACTCAATTAAGAAACGCCACTTATTTTGTTAATGTAATGGATAGTAAATAAATATAAATGATTATGTGATAAGCTGAAATCCTTAAGAAGACTATTTGAAAATATGTTTACATTTAAATAGTTTATAGAACTTGATATTATTATTTTTTTAAAAATCTAGTTTTTCCTGTTTTTACCAATATGGCTTCTTTTAAGCCCATTTTTTTAATCCAGTAGTTTCATCTGTGTCTGTCTATCAAACACTCAGTAAAGATAGAGTATACTGTGTCTTTCTTCAATGTTTTATTTTAAAAAATCGGCCCTGTTTTACAGTTATTCTGAAAGAAAATTGTGATACTAACTGGACTAATACCATCTGATAGTAAACGGAGATGGTTGTATCCACAACTGTCTCCGTCAAAATTATATAATCTCCTGAGGGGATCCTCATTTTAATATCCCCGCTCTGTTAAAAGAAAACACTACGTTGAGTTTGAGGAGACGAGATTGCGCAACCTTAAGCTTAAAACTTTCTTCTCTCTGCCTATCTATATAAAGCTTGAAGCTAAAAAAAATAATATAAATTTAGCAAAAAGAGGACGTTGTGGTGCCGGGGCTCAACGGTGCGACTGTAAACGCGACGGTTTTGGGTTCGATTTCCGACCGGGGAATGATTTTTTTTATTTTTTCGTTGCGGTACCAGGACAAGTACGTGCCACCTTACTTCTACACTCAAGACGCAATGCTACCAGAATTCGGCGGATAGTGGGATACGGAAATGTGTTAATAGGAACAAAGTGTCTTGACACTAGGTCCCCAGGTTCATCTGCCTACCATGCTGATACAGCGTGAAACTACCAAGAGACAAAAAACTAAATATAAGAATGATGGTCACTATACTAACGTGAGAAGATAGTAATTATCGCGTTATATTTTTTTTCTACTACAGCATTGCCTTGGAGCCGCGTGACCAAATTATTTAATTTTTCCTTGCCACTGACACTGGCTTAGAAACAAAAATCGATAATTATGTGAATATATCACACCGGAACTTATATTTGCAAATTGATCATAATATTATATAGATTTTTATTAGTTAATAGTTTTCCGCTGTAGAATGACAGGTTTTTATCCTTAATTGTAATTTAGTGAAGATGAACTTGCTGAGCTGGTGTGGGCACATCGAGAGAATGAGTGACAAAAGATTGGCAAAAAATATGTATTAATCTAGAAAATATTTATAAAATTTGGTCCAATTGCGGCGCTGGTGACCGCCACCCAACACGCCATGTCGGGAATGGAGTGAAGTGAAGGACGGAATTACAAATAGCTACGTTTAAATCTTTATACGTTTTCTTAAAAAGATACAATTCCCACTTGGGGGAATCAATTATCTTATTTCGTCGCTTTGGTAAAAGTTATCGACACAGCGGTCTTAAGTGCCGCCACTAGACATGCAATGTCACAAATATTCGGCGGCAATTGGGGAACAGAGAGACTTAACACTGGGCTATCTTTCTATAGGCATGAAACTAAAAAAAGTAGCAACTGGGAATTCCATCCTACGCCCAAATTGTTTACTTCGAAGATTTTTCAAAGAAACTTGTTATGTCCTCAGTGACCACTTCCTATTGACGCTAGTGTATAGTTACAAATCTACATACGAATTTCCAACCTAATTAATAGTCCAGGAAGTTACGCAAGATTAAGGAGATCTGGGTGTACATCCGGGTGTCGCGCTGGCAGGTTTAACGTGATGGTAATAGATTAAATTCCCTTTTTCCGACATTTTTAAATAAAAAAAGGATTTTTTTTTTGTAGTAAGTAACAAGGCAAAGTTCCGCCACTCAACACGCAATGCCTCGAAAATTTGGCGAAAAGTAGGGAACCGAGTGTCTTAACACTCTCGCCCTGCCTACTCTGTTATTTATGGTTGGTTAGCTGATAAAAAAATTAAATATTAGCTTAATTGATTAATTGGCGGCGTTGGATTCCGCCACAAACGGCGGCAAAAATCAGCGGAAAGTGGGGAACCGAATATCTTATTACACTAGACTGCTGTGTGCTGGATACAGCGTGAAGCTGATTTATTTTTTTCTGTATTAAGATCTGCCACCAATACAGAGTTGCAAAGATAACAAAGACCAATCGTGAGTTCAGCCTTGAACCGATTTAAGGTGGTGATTGATACGTTTCGCGTCCGTTTACTGTTCCGGATATATTTTACTAATGTTTTACTATGACTTTGGTTAAATATCTTTTTTAACACTAAAACAGTATTTCCGAGGGTGTCGTGGTGCACAACCAAAGCGTCCGTTTGTAAACGCGATACTTGTAGGTTTGATTTCCATTCGGAGAAAGAATTTTCATTTCTTTGCTCTAGTAAAGTAGATATTTCTTTAAAGAAACATATTTACAACGCCTTCGGAATTCCCCGTTACGTGGGGAACGGAATATCTTAACACTATGTTTTCAGGTTCTCCTTATCTAAACTGCTATTTACGGGATACAGCGTTAAGTTAAAAAAGCTTTGCGCGAAACGAGCTTTTTGAAGCATAGCAGAGTAGGCAGAGGGAACCCTCTGTTAAGACACTCCGCTCCTCACTTTTTGCCGAGGAAGGCTATAACTTTCGAGACATTGTGTGTTACAGCATACTTAGTCGATCAGAACGCGGAATATATTACTAATTTTGAAATATATTCATTCCCACGAGTTAAAATCGAACATACAACTGTCGCCACGTCGACCACTGCACCATGACGTCTCGTTAACTCCAAAATTTTAAATATCAATAAGATTGGGCTCCGCATAAAGCACCTCATTAAGACATTAGCATCCAAAACTTGAACAGATAGTATTTTGTTTAAAACTGACAGATAGTTTGAATTATACAAATATAAGTGGATACAAATCGATCATAATTTATGTTAGAACAATGAGCTTACAAATTTATAATGGCTATTACTAATGTGATGAACTTCTAATATGAGGTCTTGAAGACTTATTCTAATTCTACCATCATTTTTTAAAATATTTTTGGATCTCTTTTGCATATCTCTCTTTTGCAAAAAGCGCGGCGTTGAGTTCCGCCACTCAATGCCTCCAGAATTCGGCGGAAAGTGATATAATCCATTTACATTTATGAAGTCGTCATGGCGCAGGGACACAGGCGTGTGACGGTAAATGCGTCTGTTGAGTGTTCGATTTTGACTCGGTGGAGCGAATGTTAATATTCTGATTTCTTTGGAGAAACGGAGTGTCTTTTCACTAAGTGACCTCTGCTTTCCAAAAATATTACTTCACATTATTTCGTAACCACTGTATTTAAAATACATTGGACACTTAGAATATGTCATATACAAGTATAGTCTTTATACTAAGCCTCGAAAAGTACTTACACCCTGAGCTTCGAAAAGTACTTTCATTACCAAAGTATGAAATAACATTTTAACAATGTTAGAAAACAATACTAATATCTACAAATACATAATAAATCTCCAAATTGAACCTTCTATTACGCTGGAAAGCACTATTTTACACCACTATACCACTCAGCCGTCATTGGCCGCCATAAACCAAAGTGAATGAAATTCCTACAACTCGGCTTGAGGTCACCATATTACAATCACCTCTACAAAATATGTACACCTTGTCTTAACAATAATAATGACATGGTTTGAATTACTCTAATGATAGCTTGGATTAAACCGTTAATTCACGGTACTTTGTATATCGAGGCTGCGGTGGCGCAGGCGCACAAGCATGCGACTATTAACGTGACGGTTACGGGGTTGATTTCTAGTACATATATTTAATACTACCAGACTCCCGGGTTTCCTCTGTCTACCCTACTATGTGGGAGTTTCGCACTCTATGTTTAAATTTGATGTAATTTATTTTAAGTTGAGTAACAAGTTTCGATTCTGTTGAATTATTATTTATTCATTAACTTTCGTAGAGAATGAAATATGTTTGATCTAATTGTCCAGTAGACCTGTACTTATATTATAATCTATACTTATACAACTCTTCCGTTACTGAGTGACTGACAGACGTTACTACTGGAGGTAGGTTATGAAGTGATGCAGGAGCATTGAGAGATTTTTTGAAATTCTAACACAAATGGGAATAGTAGGATTTTTTATAATTTACATCTTAAAGTCTACGTAACAAAGCTGCGGGCGGCGAGTAATAGATTACTAAGTGGTCGTATAGAATATATTAATTTAACTTATATATTAGTTAGATGGCATCGAGGCGAAGTAGAACAGCGTTTGGCTGTGACCGCGACAGCTGTGGAGTCGATCCTAATCAGAGTTGTTCTTTCTTTTCCCCGCTCTGGCAGAATATATCGCGGCGTTGGGTTTTTTTATCAGCGCTCGTTGTCCAAAAATTATGTGGATAATGGAAAACGAAGTATTATATAACACCGTTTTTCGTGACCATACGTGATGGTTGTAGAGTCAAAGATGCAAATGAAAATATCATTCTTGCCTACTTAAGTCGAAATTAAATAGCAAATTCATATATATCCACCTTATATCTACTGGAAATTGATTAACTATTTAGCTGGTACAGTATGCCGTAACATATGTACGTCCCCTAGTATGGCGATAGTCCCGTCCAGTCCATTTCAGAAATAATGTACTAACCTACAACTTCTATTAGAAGAACTGTGAATGATGGTAATTGAATATACTCTCATCATGGTCTCTCTCATGGTTGAGGGTAGGCAGAGGAAAGTGTTGAGACACTTTATTCCCTACTTCCTGCAAAATTTTAGTAAAAATGCTTGTTGAGCTGAAGCCACAGTCGTCACGTTTACCTAAAGGTAGGCAGACGCTGCGCCACTGTGCCACAATGCCACGATACTTTTACGAAAATTAATTTATAGAATTACAAAAAATATTAAAATAATAACTTTGCAACATATTTAGTGCTATCATTACAGTAACATAAGAATAGTATGAATATTGCTCAAAGAAAACCGCAGCGGCCGTAAAGCGATAGTACATATGTCGGGGTCAGGTGTGAGACCTATTTAGTATTTGGGTCACGCATAATACCTTCATTATTTATCATTATCATATTTCTTTTAATGTAATTGAAGTCTCCGTCTATCGTCGTCCGTTAATCGAGCACTTTTTTTTCATCTTCATTCTGTATTTTGTTTTAATTCTTATTTTCTGTTTACTCGTTATTTTTTATTTGTGATTTTGTTTGTTTGACTCGATATTTAAAAATAAACTTGCAATTTTTTGTGAATATTTTTTTGTAGTTTTTAAGAATTGGAATTGGCTCTATACAATTATTTTTAACTTTTTTTATGTTTTTCACGGTAATAGAGAAATTTTACAGAATTTAGAGAAAATTGCGGCGAACCAGCGTCTGACTGCGCCTTGTGGGTTGACTTGGGTGAATGAATTGTTTTCATTTCCTTGCTGTAGTAACAAGACAAATCGCAGGGATAAGTTCCGTCACTCAACACTCAATGCGTACTAGGTTCTCTGTCTCACCGTGCTATATGCGATATACAGAGTAAAGTTAAACTAAAATCAAACAATGCCCTAAGTGGAGGAACTCAATACCCTCCTTATCTAACTAGAACAAATCACTCATAAATCCTGCGACAACTTAATTCATAATGATACCTTTACTATAAGGAATTTAGCATTGACATATTATTACATAACCTGAAATTAACTCAATACATAATCAATTTCCGCAAAATACGCAAAATTTATCAAAAGTCCTTCATTATATAAGGCTTTTATTCATAAGTTGTCGTATTGAACAAAAGTTGACCAGCAGTCTGTGGTCGAAGTCATTCGATAACAAACGTTCGTCTTGTATAGTTGTGTAATATAAAAGTTGATCGTCGCGTGTATAGGCGGCTTTATTTTGTTTTAATTTTTATTTTCTTTTTAGTTGTTATTTAGTATTTTTTCTCTGTGGTTGTGTTTTTATGAGTCGATAATTGAAAATGTGGCGGTTTTTAGTGAGTATTTTTTGTTTTGATTTGTTAAGTTAGTATTTAAGAATTAAGAATAGAATTAAGTATATATTTTATAATATGTTCAAAATATTATTCCATACAAAAGGGTATAAAGTACGAGTATAGTGGAATTCGAATGATAACCGTCCGAGCGTTACCGGTACAAAAACGTTAATATATAAAATGTATGTTACTATTAATAATAATTGTTTTTCTTTTTCTAATAATTACATAAAGTCATTAAATAATTACATTTATCTATAAAAATGTGTACATATTAAATAAAATGCCAATCAGTCACAAATTAAATACAATTAAAGCTATTAATTAAATGTCGTTATATAAAACCTATAAGAATATTGTACAAACATGTAAATTGCTAAGAAAAAATTGTGCTGCCGGAATGAGTGGTGGATGGGATGTAACAAATGGAACATGTACAACTTATTTTGAATAAAATTATTTGACTTTGACTTTGAAAAACACAGTTTTACAGATTGACTTTGACATTGAAGCAACAGTTTTTAAGGTTGAAAAAACAAAAAAAATTCAGAAGCAGGGTAGACAGAGACCACTTGGTGTCAAGACACTTCGTTTCGTACTTTCCGCTTGAGTTCGAGAGACTGTGTGGAGACGCAGATCTCAAGGCCGCATCATTTTCTCCACTGTCTTCCTACAGCGGAGAAAATAAAATAATTGTTTTTACTGAGTGGAGGGTAGAGCTCACAAACGTCATGTTTACAATGAAGCTGTTCCATTGCTTTCTCTTAGTGAACATGTTAAGAATAAATAAAATGTCTTAATTTGATGGCACAATAATAATGACTTTTTAATATAGCGTTATACTTATATAAAAAGCTCGAATACAATTTCATCAGGTCTCTCTTTTATATAATCATAACGTTTTATGATTGTAAATATATTTTCAACTTAGCATTTATAAGCATGGAGAATATAAATCGAAGTTGCTAATCACTTTTATTTTTAAGCACGTAAAGAAATAATATTACCTCACCCGGGCATGAACCGAAAACCACTACCTCGGTTTAAATATCTATTTAAACAGTCAACTAATATAATATGTAAATGCAAACGTAACTTTACATAACAACTTGTTCATAGTTTGTAATATTAAATAACTATAATTAAAATGGACCATTTAAATATAAGAAAATGTATCTCTTAAGAATTTTGCACTAATGATATATAATTAAAAGTTCAAGTAATGTTCAGTTACTTTTAAACTGGCTTGGCTTTTTGACTTGTTTTGTCGACTTACTTAATTATGGTAATATTTAGATTTATTTTAACATTTTAAATATAAAAAATATGTTTAACGTGGCCATAGGGAGTTATTAATAATATCTAATATAGCACTCCTTTTCAGCTTCATAAATTTTCTTATAAATATGAATAAATATTTCATTTCGCCAAGTAGGGATCGAACTCACAACCAGTCGCTTTTGTAGGCAGAATTTGTGCCTCTGCGCCACGATTGGTGTCTAAGATTAGAAGATTTTCCAAAATTTTTACGGAAAACGGGACGGGAAAAGCAGGAAATTTCAATTTAAAGTCCATTAAAACGGCCTACTAATTATTCTACATAATTATGTTACGTAAAAGAATAGAACCCCCACACGTCTCATTACCTTCACCTACACTAACATAGACGCTGCAACGCGCAACCATTAGCATAGTTTACAAAAATGTAAGTTACACAAGTGCACGTATCATCGGTTACTGGGGCGTACGAACTGGTCTCGATACTGCTGCCATTAGGTATATTGAGTAAACGCGTAAAAATATTTAGTTTATGTTCATATTAAGAGAAGTTTCAATGTTTGTTTTTTTTGCTTAACTTGATGTGTGGGGGATCCACACATCAGGGTAGGCAGAGGGAACCTAATGTATCAACCATGGCTATTACAGTCAGTTGCTAGTCCACTGTATCACGATCGTCCTCTTTCATTAATATCTTCCCAAGAGTATTAAATAACATAAAGTTAAATAACAAAATTATTTAACAAGTACTCTATAATTATGTAAATCAAGATCGCCACCGATATGCTAATAAGCCTATAGATACTCAATAAACTTTCTTTTGCTTACCTAACACTACGACGAGGTACTTCTATAAAATATTTATAGCCACTTATTAGCGAATCTTCTTAAGATGAATGGCATTTTGTTTGAAATTTTATAACTGAGTTAGTACATGGGTATAAAATACATGCATCTATGTTATATAATGTTTAAAATAATAATATTCTTAATATTTAGAAGATAAGATTTAAAGACGAACTTTACAAATTTATTTCGACAAGCTATCGCCTCTAAAAGTTTTCTGTTGAAATGAAGTTTCGCAAGTATTCTACGTACAATAAAAACAATTCTTACAAGTTTTAGGCAGAGCAAGAGTTGACATAGTATAACTAATACAACTAATATTAAAGCTAATATAGCTAAGTAACTAATTAATAAAGTTGCAAAAGTCATACAAAAACTTAAATATTAACTTACTAATATTATTTTTTTTTTTACCTTCTTGGGAGTAGAATGTAATTGTCCCAACTTAATTAAAATCTTATTTACACGTTCAAAATAAATTAGCAGTTTAGTATATTGATATCACTTTATAATTTATATTATTTTTGTATCATCACATTTTAAAATATTATATTTATTATATATTTTTTTCAGGTACCAACATTAGCGCTCATCGCGGGTGTCTCATCCATCATACCGAGGCCCATCTCAGAACCTTACTCAGCAGCATCTGCAGCTCAAATTAGGTTCGCCATCGAGAACAGTTACGACAACACCGGCCCAGGAGCTAAGCAGCCCGAATATGCTTATCACACTTACAAAAATGTGGATGACGCTCTTATCAGTTACTTAGACGACGCTGATACTAAATTGCCCGAATATGAAAGGGAAAGAGCCATTTCAGTTTTACAAGGCAACCCCTACACACCGCCTCCTCGTCAGCTTCCCAAGACTGTAGAAGAGTACACAGGATACACTGAAAGACCAAATCCCATCAACCAATTTAATTATGGCGAGCAGGTTCTATATGATCCTAAAACAAATTATAAATACACAGATTTGAGAGGCTATGAAAATAATCTAGCACAAAAGGATTATGATAATAAAGTAAATGAAGACAATTTCTACAATTTACAATCAGTTCTAAGTCCAACAGCATCGTCGTATGTCAATAATTATGATTTGAGCGCAGCCCATGATCAATTCGATCCTCACCCAAAATACAGCTTCTCTTATGGAGTACACGTGAGTATTTATTAAATATTTTTGATATCAAGAAATACCACAAGAAAAGAATAAACAATTTAAATAGTAGTTTAGGGGCATCTTGACTGAGTGGCACAAGCGTGTGACTGTTGCAGTCTCGATTCCCACTCGGGGATTCCCACAAATTGGCGGAAAATGAGGAACGGAGTGTTATAGCTCACTAGGTTCCCTCTGCCTACCCTGCGTATGCGGAAAAAAAACTTAATAGTCTTGTAATAGCACAAACTACCAACAATCATTCAGCGTTAACAATAAAATGATAAACTTTTTGTAGACAAGAAACTTTATAATTACCTACTTGTAAAAATAGAAAGGTGGTAAAATAGCTTGTGCTCTTGATGATTATATCTTTTACTTAATTGCTACCAAGTAATTTATTATAGAGTTTCCTAGTCCAGGGACAAATTGCTTTGAAGGAAAGTTATTTAGCTACGCACACTTCCGGAATCTTGAACCTGGTGATTAAGTTCTTCATTTTCCATGGATTCCAGACATTATAGATGACAACATCCGTACTAGTAAAACAAAATGTGTTCATATTTCAAATAAGTTATACTTATAGAGGCTTGCAATGTCTCGGCAATTCCGCGGGAAGTGGGTAACGTAGTATCTTAATGAGATTTTTTTAGTACTAGGTTCCCAGATTCCATCTGCCAGACCTACTATATACGGGATACAGCATAAATCCAAAAAAAATAAAATAGTGGTAAACACGCGTTTTAAGAGAATTTAAACACGTTTACTTATTAACTTTCAAAGGAATAAACCTTATTAAATAAATAAAAATATTTTTATTTTCATTTTATTTACTTATTAACTTTCAAAACGTTGTAATGGCCTTATTAAATAAAGAGTATTTTGATTTTTATTTTAACATAGAGTAAACAATACAAAATCTGTTAGAATGCATATAAAATTATTAGAACAAGCATAAAAAGTATTAATTAAATAGGAAGGAAAGGTGTTTTTTGAATTAGTGTATGTATATTGTATATACATAGTTTTTCTATCAATCACTTTTTTTAATCATGACCTCGACATTAACTTTGGTAAAAGCTTCCGTATTCAATATTTCATTAACTCAGACTGTGAACGAGACGGTTGTGCGTTCAATTCCCGCTTGAGAGAATGAACTATTTTCATATGTCTTGTTACCAGATCCAGAGTTGGTAACAAGACACACCGCGGCGGTGAATTCCACCACCCAACAAGCAATATTTTGATAATTGGGCGTAAAATATAGAACAAAGTGTCTAAACACTAAGTAATTTGCGAACATTGCGTGTTGACGAGGATTACCATAGTTCGAAAAGAAAATAGCTGATTTCCCCGAGCGGAACCTCTCTATTTGTTCTCTACCTTTTCTTACAGAAGTCGGTTAACAATAATCGCTTTTCTTGTAACAATCATGTAACAATGGATATATTTTCGGGTTTATCAAAAACTTAAGTTGTAATAAAATCGCACGACGCGGGTTCAAATCCCTCTACGTTAAAATTATTAAACCTTGCCTTGAACTAAAAATAATAAGTTATAATAATTTACAATATGTGCGTTTATTATGAATACAAACTATTAGCGATATTATCAGAGCTATCAAGGTAATTGTAAGTCATTCAGAAAGTGAACACTGTACGGTTTTAATCAGATTTGTTTGTTCTAAGTATAATAGACCGTTTAGAGCAGTCGACAGAGCGGCACGGGGACATCGACACCTTACCACCTTCGTTACCAGAGCGAGGAAATGAAGATATGAAATATTTCATTTCTTCGAGAGGAAATCGAACCCACAAGCTGTAAGCCGTCAAGCTTACAGCTTACACTTGTATCCCTGCACCACGACTGGCCTCAGCGCCTCCATGGCTGGATTGTAAATTCATAACTACTATATATTTAATACAGAAGCTAATACAATATATATTTATTTATTTGTTTTGGATCGTTCATTCATCGAGAACGGTTATAGGCTAACATCACGTTACATCACATTAATGCGACTTAATTATTTCCAATTGTACATTACCTGACTAAAATTACCTTCCACCGCCCATTTAAGGGTTCGAACCCGCAGCAATCGTCTATAAAAATAATGTTATTCAAACATTCTGCACTGTGCAATCGCGAGTCCTTGAAATGTATCATGTGATAACACTTTATATGAGTTGCGGTATTTTCGGCATAACTCGTTCATTGCTAAATCGGAGACAACAATTTTGTAATATTTATGTTTTATTTTAGTATACAAAGAATTTCATTTGTCATAGATATAAAGTAAATTTATTAGTATAACTTAATACTTGCTGACTGTAGACGCAACGACCGTGGGTTCGGTTTCCACCCGGGGAATAAATTATGTAATTTTTTCCAGCTCTGAAATACATCTTCAGATTATGGTTTCTAATACATCAAAAGGCAAGTTCTGCCACTCTACACGCAATGTCTCCAAAAATTGATGGTGCGCGGAGAATCGTGTTATTTAACGATATTCTCCACCTGCCCTGTTTCCCTCTACCTACCCTGCTATATGAAAGATACAACGTAAAACCAAAGAATAAAATCTACTATCGAAGTTAGTACAAAAAAACTATTTATAAAAAAATCACGTGCGTCTCAATGCGTTTCGAAATGGGTTTCTCCTAAAATGTCTTGAATGTTAACATCTAGGTATTAGAAACATTTTTCTCCATTGCAAAAATATTATTTTTATTATGTATCTTCATTATTTTGACCTTGCATTGATAATATGAAATTTATATATATTTTTTGACATTTTTAAAGTGTTATTCTACACTTAGAAAAAGAAAATATTTATTTAGCTAAAATTTGAACGCAGCGGGATTTGATGGTTTCCAAGAGGCACAGGTACAAATCCCGCTACGTTCAATTTTTTATACTTTTTCCGAATATATATTATTTATATATCTAAAGTGAAGTTATTCTCACAAAATAGTGAAATATAATTTCCTTTGTGCTTAATATAAACAGTTCTAAGAGGCATGTCCGAAGTCGCCTTGAACTGTTATTCATTCACGTTTGGTCCGTGAGGCCGCGCGAGCACGGTTGTAAGGTGAAAGCTACTATGTTACTAGAGACGAGTATACGGAACTGGTATCCATCATCTATACAATATACATATATCATATATAGTTTGAGGCCGTCACGGCGCAGGGACACAAGGGTGTGATAATGTATCCAATATTCAGATCCTGGCTCCATCATCAACACCAGCTCGTTGATATTAAGTATAATTGTATTGTCACCTAAGCTAGGTTTTACTGCCAAGTCTTATGAAGATATAATTACAAATGTTAAATTCAGATTCTTAGATTACGTAGCTCTATCACTTCTAAGAGGTTTTAACTCTATGGTTCGTTGTCGTGAAAGTGCCAACAATAATTGTAACTACAGTACTTACTGCATGCTCTACCAAATATGGGTTATGTAACTTATAATTAAATGAGAGAGAAATTAATACGACCGTCGTGTCGTCGTGTTATTGATTCTTGTCGATTGAACCAATATTTTTTTTAGCTTCACGCTGTATCACTCACGTAGTGTCTGAACACTAAAATACACTGCGATAGGGAGAGAGAACCTATTGTTAAGACACTTTCGTTCCTCACTTTCTTTCGAATTCTGAAAGCGTTGAGCGAAAGCGTTGCGATTCTGAATCGTTACCAAAGTGAGGAAATGATAATATTCAATATTTAATCATATCTTATATTTATATTGTAGGTTATAACTATCTCTAATACACTTATATCGCGATGGACATCACGTTTACTTTATAAGTTCCCTTGCGTGGTTCAATAATTAATTTTAATCTTGAAATCATATGATCTTGAAAATTTATAAAAATTGTAAACGCCAAAAAAATACAAAAACCACTAAAAAAGGCACCGGTATCTGTGACCCTGTGGACGTTGTTATATTAATAAAAAAAATTAAAATAATATTTTTTTTATATCTTGAGCATAATCTAATTTAAGAAAAATATAAAAATAAAGTTCAATATAAAAATAAAAGTATATTAAATTATTAAATCATACGTTTTCTTGTTTATTACTAATTGCTATACCTACCTTTACAGAAAAAAAAACGAATCAAAATTAATTACTAATTTCCTTATTCCTAGTTACTTATAAGTAACAAATAACCAAAATTATAACTAAAATACATTTCATTGTAATTTTTACTGTCTTTTGCCACGTTCAAACTTTTTATACGATCGTCTAACTGATTGAGGTCCGCGAAGGATATATATTTAGATTCTAACTTAACTGGGAGAAATATTTAAATTGGAATATGAAAATTCCGAGAAAAGTAGCGAATGGAGAGCCTTAACACTAGCTTCTCTTTGTATTTCCACCGAGGCGTCGTAGTAGTATGCGCGAGCGATCCTGCGGCGCCTCATTTTGGTGGAGAGGGTTTCCGCTGGATTTTAGTGGATAGTATCGGTTTCACCGGTGTGTCCCACAGTACCTGCGGCTTATCTGTAAAGCACTGGCCTTCCGTATGAGCGGTCTGTGTAAATGCATTTCCCAGCGAAAAAAAAATTCCCTTTGTATACTCTGCTATCGACTGTATGGGGATACATCATAAAGCTAAAAATAATCTTGTATGTACAATGTGTGTAACTTGAGTAAATAAAATAATTCTAAATTAGTTACTTATTCATTTAAGAGATAGATAATAATTGAATGTTACAAAATACAGTTTGGTTATTATTTTTAAAAAAATAACTGTAAAACTATTTAAATGACATCTAAATCTAATCAGATACCGTAATAGCTAAGAGGCACTACATGCGACTGAAATTGCTAACTTGATAATTCGAGGACACTTTCCTCGACTGCAGTGTCTTAACATTACCTCTAATGCCTACTCTGCTATAGACTGCTACCCCCCGACTGGGCTTCGAACCTACGAACATCACGTTCACAGTCAGATGCTGTCGTACAGCGCCTATAAATATAAATTTAATTGTCTCACCCACAGTTCAACTCAAAAATCGTAATAGTCATATTGCGTTACGCGTAACATTATCGCGATGACCCTCCACTAATTTCACCCGAAGATTTAAATTTAGTTTCAATTGCAAAATAAAAAAAACTGGATCAATGTCAAGAATTACTTAATTTTATTTTTTATGTTAGTTCAAAACAATGGTTTTAATTTCAAGGTTGTTTCTTTTTTTGTACATTACTTGTTTTGCATATAGTTGCGATTGCAACGATAGAAAATAATATATGTCATAACGATTATATATATATATAAAACTGAAAGACAGACGTCATACGGAAGATATTACACGGCATGGAACGTTGATATTAGTAATTTAGGTTTCTATGAAACTAGGATGAGTCTAGGAGAATTTAGGTAAACCCTAAGAGAAGTTTTGCCGAAATTCCAACATGAACGGCTAATAAAAAATTAAAAATAATCTAGTAAATTACATTAAAATTCTATTGTATGTTGAGTATTGAGAAATTCGTCATCTTCTACATCGGCGTTAAATAAACTATAAAAAGCCATAATCAAAAAAAACTATATTATTAAAAGAGCAATGTATACTATTTATGAAGAATGTGCCAAAAATTACAGCCAAGCGCGCGAGGATTCATAAATTCTAGAGTTTTTGTAATATATTGTTATTCAGCAATAGTTATGGCATGTGTCAGAACTCTACGCCGCTCTTTGTCTACCAAAGAGGGTTATTAAAAAGAAATATCTAAAATGATTCCCATGCATTGGGAACCTACAACCATCTCGATTAAAGTCTTATTATGCAAAAGATTTTTAAAATATCTACAGTATTCTCGTAACGTTACATGACTGTAAATGCATCAGGTTGCAGGTTCGATTCCCACTCGAAGAAATGAAATATTTAATGTTTTAATTGCCTAGGTCTGGTAACTAGGCAAAAGCGCAGCATTGAGTTCCACCACTCAACACATAATGCCTCTAGAATTCTACGGAAAGTAAGACGCGAGTAGTTTAAAGACCACGGAGTGTCTTAACATTAAGCTGATAGATGCTGATACAAATGTAGTTAAAAAAACTCTGCATATTCATGATCAAGGTAGGAAGTAATAAAGGTGTGGTTATTACACAACACGTACGAAATAACTTGTTTTTATAATTTAATCTTTATTCACTTGCAATAAAGCTTAAATCAAAAATTGTGTAACAATAGCTATTATAAATTGTAACATACAATGTTAAAGAAATTAGGCATACAGAACAGGACACTAATTGAAACTTTACACGCTCTTTTTTTCACGCTGACAGTGGGAATCTAATGTTATGACACTGGGTTCCCCACTTTCGGCCTTATTCGTTTGATGGAATTCAACGCCACATATCCTTCTGTCACACCGATTCCTTCTGGTAAAAAATAAAATAATATAGACGTTAGTCTTATTCAAACAATTACCAACTAATGTTCCGCTCGCAGCTCCTTTCATAAAAAAAATGTTTAACGAAAGTCTCTTAATGGGAACGGAGTGTTTAAGACACAGGTTTCCCCTGTCTACCCTGCTAAAAAAAATACAAAAAAACTCTTAAGAAATATTATAATTATTATCAATTATTATTATAATAATCACCCAGTTCGTGTGTAATTTTATTACTGGTTAATTAGTTTCATTATAACGATCGGAGCGTGAAGAAGATTAACAAAGAAATTCACTTATACATGTATAATATTTTTTTAGCTTCAAGTAATTTTACCTCAAATTTTACAGTTATTGCGTGTTGAGTGGTGGAACTCTACGTCTCTATTCTCTATCTCAAATACAACGTTGAGTTTCGTCAAAACTGGGTGGTGCGGGGGCCACATAGTGTCTTATTACTAGGTTCCTTTAGCTTACTCTGTTTTGCGGGAAAAAGCGTAAAGCTATTTTTTTGCTTATCAAACAAAAATTAATTCCGGGAACTGAATTCACGACCTTCTTGAATTGAACTTGAATGTTAAGATTCACTAATATGTACATTGAAAGGTCAATTCGTATATAAATTATGATATGTTTCGGAAACACTTTTTAATCGACCTCGCATTGATTTCCCAATTTTATACGTTGTTTAAATTTCTGCAAGCTATTGCAAAAGATAGTTATCAGTGTGAGGATAAATGATGTTGTTTTTGTTATTCAATACTTATTTTGGTTATATGACGTCTTTGCCTTTAATGGGTGGAGCAAGAATGAATGTAAAATACGTCAACACTTACTTATAAGGCGTTTTCAGAATTAATATAGTTGTTACTATCGATTTAACAATAATAAGCAATTTAAAAATGTGTACAAATTTTTTCTACAATTGCATCGCAGTGGTACAGCGTTTAATTATAAGCACATTTGTTGTCGGTTCGATCCCACTCAGGGGAGTTATATATACGTAAGTTATTTTCATTTCCTCGTATTGGAAAATATACTTTTACGGGAAATATTTGCCTTATTTCACAATTAGTAGAAAACTGCAAAATGCGGGTAACGCAGGAATAAGAGGCAAATCTTTATATATTTTTTTGCCCACATAACAGGGTAATAGAGGGAACTTTCCTACTTTCCTTATTACAGGAGCGACCCGCTTGTCACAAGAGCGAGCGCGTGAGAAAATTAATATAGTTCTCACGCCCGAACGAAATTGGAACGTACAACCGTCAAATTTACAGTCGCAAGCTCTCGCAGCACCATGACGGCCTTAAATGTTGTAACCTTGGGTTCTTTCAACATGTTCCAATAAAAACATAACTTTATTGTTTCTTTTTTCAGGATAAAAGCACGGGTGATTCAAAATCTCATCAAGAGGTGCGTGAAGGGGGTTCTGTAAAAGGTTTCTACACCTTCATGGACCCTGACGGCAAACGGCGCACTGTGCATTACACCGCCGATGACAAACTTGGCTTCCGCGCTACCGTGCATCGGTCACATTAGAATTTATGTAACTAACATGAAAATGTACCTACAAATATGTGGTTCACAGTAAAATTTTTTGTATGAAAAGATTATGGAACATTATTGTTGTTAATAGAATATTTTGTTGTTTCGATCTTAGCTCCTCGCTATGCTTCGCATGTAGCAGGGTAGGCAAAGGACACCCAGTTTTAGGACATTTTGCTGAATTTTCGAGACATCGCGTGTGAAACTCAACGCTGCGCTTTGTCTTATTACCAGCGCGATGTAACGAAAGTCTCCCCACTAGAAGAAGTTCGAACCCACAACCACCACGTTACGTTTTTAGTGAGATGCCGTCTCGTAGCACCACGGTAGTCTCTTTTCTTCCATCTTTATTATGATTATTGAAGGAATTATTATAGTAAAAATATTGTTCTGCATGTTTTTATTTTTATTTTGAATGCAATAAATTATATTATATTTCAATTTAGTTCATACCTTAAAATGGTGATAATATCTGTTTTACAAGTTTTTCACAGTAAACACTAAATTTTCGGTGTCTGATTATATTTTAGTGCTTTTTTAAATTATGAAGTCTTAAATAATTAACCCAATTGGAAAAAAAATCTTTAATAAAACTTTAAATTATTTAAAATAAAATTACACATTCCAGATTTTTGTTGCTTAATATTTTTGTATGTTTATTTTGTATGTTTTCCTGTTTATATGTTTGTTTTTTCTATGTAATTAGATATTATATTTGTTGTATGTCCTTCTCTTAGTGTGCACCAAACCTACAAAAGATTTTTTCTTTCTTTGTTGAAGTAGGTGGGTATTGTATTAAATGCTTTGTAAATAATAAAATACTCGTTATTGTAACTTATTTTTTTATTCTTTAAATAAATAAATGAAAATATTTAGTGTATTTTTTTCCTTTCATCTTTTATGGGTACGTCAGGAGGTAAGGTCGGAGAAAGGTTATGTAAAAAGCATAAGGACCTCCTGGAGGGTTTGTATGAAGAGTTTGACGAAAGAGGTATGCAGATACCATAGCATTTTTGCTACGTTTTACCTGACCACACCCGCTAGGAATAAAGCGTGAAGCTAAAAAATATGAAACTATAATAATATTATTTTTTTACCAAGGTAGTAGAGAAACCCCGGGAACCTAATGTTAAGACATTTCATTTCCCATTAAGATACTTCAGATCTACACTCTTCTTCCTCTTGGAGTCTTTGCGTGTTGAGTGGCAGAATACAACGCTGCCATTAGCCTTGTTATCAGAGCGAGAAAATAAACATATTAAATATTTTATTCCATCGAGGAATTGAACCATAACCGTTGCAGTTATATAGACACTTTTCCCCTGCGCCACGTACGCCTTAAAAGACTTTTAATTTTAATTCCACGAGTCAGTACATTATACTTTGCTGCACTAATTCTATACGGACTGCTGAAACCATTTTTCTAGCGTCACACTTTTCCTACAATGGTCTCAAATTATTAAATACGTAAAATATATACTTCAAATCAAATAAGCCACTAATTATATGAAAACAATTTTATAGAAGAGCAACATTGCTATTAAAAGAAATACATGTTAGTAACAACATCTCTGAATGAATAAGAAAACTGTATTACTGCAAAGATCCATTAAGATGTAATGACCAATTTCAAAAGAAAAATAATTATGTTTTAAATTAAAATTATAAATAATATTTAAACAGTAAGATTAATGCAAAACGCGGCGTTAAATTCTACCGAGATGCACAATGTCTTTAATATTGGACAAAAGAGGGAAATAGAGTGTCTACACACCAGGTTACCTCTGAGAAACATATAGGTAGATAATATATAGGGTTTTATTTTGTTTTAAAAAAAAACGTTAACCACTTCCGATTTCTAACAATATTATAATATTGAATTTTAGCTTACTGACAACTAGCAGAATAGGCAAAAGAAATCTGGGAACTTAGTGCCAAGACAGTCCGTTCCTTTTAGGACACATCCGTTCCCTGCTTTCCGCTAAATTCTGGGGGCATTGCGTGTTGAGTGACAGAACTCAACACCGCGCTGTGATATTTTTGGTTAGAATATTTCAACTTATAAACATCTTAAATACCTTTCATAAATCTCCTAAATGCGCAATTTACACAGCATTCTTTGGAAATATTTTCATTTTTTATATCTGTAAGTACTCAGGAATTTAACTCACTACCTCGGTCGTCATCCGCTATAATATTTACTGTAAGTAAATATGGCCACATATTCCTTACAATACATGATATTTTATTTTTCTACAGATATATAAACGTTTCATTCGTCATACAACAATAGCGTCAGATCGATTTGCTTGTCCCTTTGTGATGATGTTTATCGCATTATGCACTTAACGATTTTGACATTGACACGATTTCTACAAATAAAATATTTTAGGTAAAATTACATTGGAGGCAGTTAAAAAACCCCTGATCGTATAGAATGGTTCTTAATTCTTTATTTTTTAGAACGCCATAAATAAAGAAGAACAACAACAACAATTCTTTATTTTAGCTTAGCTAGTGCTACGTGCAGGCCGCAGGC
>FAPJ01018328.1:0-10012 GCA_001485985.1 Heliconius ethilla aerotome | reverse complement strand
TAAATAATTATGTGGGTATTTTACAGAAAATAAAATAATATACCACTGACAATATTGTCTTACAATAGTTTTATAAGTTTCTATTCTATATTCAAATTCTAAGGTTACAAATTTTGCTATACTTCATTTAAGCTTGCTTTACCTTCATTTAGTATCTAACTATCGAATATCTGAGTTTGGTACCCACTCAGATAAGGTTTTAATTTAGATTTTTTAATTTATTTAGGTGACAATATTAACCTAATTCTTTTTTAGATTAACGCTGTATAGGGTAACTGTACATCATCATCTAAAACAAAAGAACCTAACGTCAAGACACTCCGTTCTCCACTTCCACCCAATTATTTAGTGTTGAATAGCGGAGAGACGTAAATACACCACACTTTGTAGTCTTACTAAAGCGGAGAAATGGTAGTGCATTTGGCCGAGTGGGAATCGAACCCACACCGCTGCAACAAAGATAAGACAAACAAAGACAACCAATTTTTAAAAATAAAATTAATCTTTGAAATAACATAATGATCCGCATTGCATTACATAAGAATTAGTTTATAGCATTTTTGTTATATTTATATACTTGATTTAACTTTTTTAAGAATGTTAATAACTTCTCCTCGCCTTAGGTGTATATAAAATATTACGATGACGTTTAATTTCTAGCCGGATACAACGTTCAGAATAAGTGGTACTTAAGACTGATTGGAGTCGTTTAAACTGTAATGAATTTCTTTTATTATGCTCTGTAAAAATTTTAGACGCTATCGATGCATAGTGGGTGTACTAACGCGATGGATGTGGCTTCAATCCTTACTCGGGTATTACATTAATTTATTATTATTCCTTGCCCGCTAAAGTGGAATGAAAACTGGGAAGTGTCTTAACTCTCGACTTCCTCTGCCTACGCTGCTATAGGTATGCGAAAAAAAAAATTATGCCAACGATTTTTTTGCTGCTTTGTGAAGTTAGCGAATACTTAACTTTGTTCACCACTACCATCAAAAGATTAATTACATATTTCTGGCAAAGCTCCACGTCGAAGTTTATTAGACCTGAATATCAAAATATTATATATAATTACAAATATCATATTTTTAAATACC
This sequence comes from Heliconius ethilla aerotome, assembly GCA_001485985.1. Lineage (NCBI taxonomy): Eukaryota > Metazoa > Arthropoda > Insecta > Lepidoptera > Nymphalidae > Heliconius > Heliconius ethilla. The sequence goes on along the minus strand of FAPJ01018328.1, from coordinate 8,912 downwards.
CTGAGTGACATTTAAGTCCTTAAAAACTAGTACACTAAATTTCTAAGTAGTTTATGTAAAATATTAGGAACTAGATAACTAAGCAAACAGTTTTTTTGACTGTTTTTGTGACTGATTCACGGCATAAATTATTTTTATTACAACAAGAGAGATGAAATAAATAAAAAATCTTTCATTAATTAAATCATTTAATAAAATAAGTGACGTATTAATTTCATATACAGAACACATTTTAAGAGCAGTCATTGCCTTTGAAAAATTACATAACATTAAACAAATAAATGTAAAGGGGCTATTTTCAGCATAAAATTATAATAACTTATTATTCAACAAATGATTTCGTACGGTGCCAAATTCGATGTAACTATTAAAAACATAATTTATTTTTTTATTTAAATTCCATATAAAGAAGTATTTTTATAGTATGTACATTTATTTTCTTTCCAAGGCCAAACCTGTGACCTCAAAGGGAAATATAATATATTTAAACATTTTTTGTTAAATAATATTTAATGTGGTGTAGAAGCACAGATTTTCAAACCTAACAAGTAAGAAAAAATGAAATTACCGTATGAACCCCAACAGATCCTCAATCCAAAAACAAAAAAATAGAAATAAATTATGAATTAATACTATAAATAGAAAAACGATATTTACGAAAAAATGTAAGGCCATTTTCTATTACCACATCACCTCACAATCCATCAAAAACGTCAGAAGTGTATACATAAAACTCTAAACCTATAAAAGCTTTGTTGAAAAACGGAAAATAATTTGAAAACATTCGTTCGTAGAACACTGATATATGTAATATCTAAATATAATACAAAACAATATTTCATAGAAAATGATATATACGTAGGAATATGTACGTAACAATTTTTGCATATTTCATACCTATATATATTTTTTTATTTTTGCGCAATATAAAAAATGTTGTAAAACAAATAGATTGATGTGTTTCAGTCAAAATTAAACTGACAGTTATAAAAGCGTCGGGGTCGCGCGTCGACGTGAAAAATTCCCGAGTGAATGAAATGGTATGAAATTTATTTAAAAAAGTATTTACACTACACTCGTTTCAATTTTTCAGTACTTACGTTACATACTTTTTAGAGGCAATGTTCTACGAAAAACATTTTCCAATAGATATTTATACAAAAATTATAATTTACACTATTATTTTATTATTATATTTTTTTCATAATGTAATTATAATTACTTTGGAGATGAGAGTTTCACATGAACTTTAAGTACAGCTATTACAAAGTTATGTAAAATCGTAACAATCTTAAGACCGTATCCTCGCGTAAATTCATGCGTATCAAAATATATTACAAATACATTTATATTTTGGATGTAAAGAGCAATCTATTGTAGAACAAAGCCGCGGTTGTAATGTATAACAAAGTATTTAATTTTATTAAAAAAAAACATATTTTTATCTGTATATAGAAAGGTAGATTAAGACATTTGGTTCCCCGCGCACAATTTTTAAGACATTGAATATTGAGTGGCGAAACTCAGCGCGGCGCTTTTTTGCCAGAGCGAGGAAATCAAAAACAAGTCATTTTCCCGAGTAAGAACCGAATCCACAACCATTGCATTGACAATATGCCGCTACGCCACGATGGTGCCTGTACAACAAAAATGAAGTATACAAAAGTAATATTTAACATAAACCTATAACATATAAATAGTACCACACGACTTTGCCCTACATTTCATTTAAAAGAATAGAAAACTGTCCATCTGTTGAAAGGTAACTGTAATATTGTGATATTAAACAATAAAGACTTAATAGTAGGACTAGTTTATTGTTCATTGTGCCATTGAACTAAATGTTTTAATTCGCGTACATAGCTTTGACGTCTACCGACATTTATTTCTCTTCAATTATAATGTACTGAAGTTTAAAAAGGCGTTTATTAAAATTTTATTTATATATATTTTTGGCTCAAATGGCACAGGATGCAAGTATTGAAAATATTTTTCCTATATATTAAGACAAGAGGTTCAAAATAAAATATGGCCGTCGCTTTCCACTTGACACAGTTGTCAACATCACTACATACTTAGCGAGAGACATTCAAGCGCCTAACGTTAAATATAAGAAAATAACATTATTCGAAAACAACCAATAATATATTGTTAATTTTAAAATCTTTGCTCTAGATAAAAATAAAATATTTATAATACTAGCTATGCACACTATATAAATAACATCTATTTTTTAAAAAGCCATATTTAATTTTGAACGTCTAAACAGTAACGTACAAAATTAACTACAAATGTACAAATGTCAGGTACGTACGTACATATTCGTACATCGAATATACTAAGCGTGTCCGTAAGCATGGAATGAGATAAATTTGAATAACTAAATTATTTAAAAAAAAACAATTTAGTTACCATGCTATTTTCTTTTATTTATATGACGGTAGGTTGAAACTTAACTAACGAATAGCACCTATACAGATATCGTTGGGATAATACTATAGAAGTGGGTTATTAAAAATATATAGAAAGAGATGACTAATGATCGTACCATCTCCCTCTTTCAAATACATAAATATTATAACATAATTAAATAGATGTAGGTACATCTCATATTATCCCTTTTGATATTCAGTAATATGGCTAAAGATTTCGGGCAAGCAAAATTATATGAAAAACGAATTAAGCTACAAAATTAATAAACATTACAATCTAAATAAATATTCCACTCACTATAGTGAAATATCTAATAAATCATTATAATATCTCTGATATATTACACGTATATTAATAGATATATCTCAACAACGATACTCTGACACTGAAACATGAAAAAACAACATTACGTATTGAAAACGTCCATAGTTCATAACTTGGACTGAACGATATTACCTTAAAGCCGCATCCACACTACAGTGCCGATCAAGGCTCGTTCTCCGATCCGATGTCAGCCTTTTTAATATTCTTATATGAGAAACAATGAGAGCATTCATACTATTATTCTGGTCAAGTTGCGGTCGAATCACGCATAAAAGAATATTTCCCATATCTTAGCAGACTTAGTTCGGACCATGAAGGAACCACGACCGGCACTATAGTGTGAATCCGGCCTAAGGGTTGCCAACGTTTAGGAAACATTTTGTTCATCAAAAATATCACTACAAACTCACATAAATACACTTTCTATAGTTATTTATTGAAAGAAAAAACACATTCACAATTATTCGGAGACGTAATCACTCTTCCATACCCATAAATAACCATAGCACTTTACAAAAACTTGTTCAGAAGTTGGCAAACTCAAGGCATCGCCACAACACATACTTTGATAAGTTTATGCATTTTTTCCAACCTTTTAGGTTTTATGTAATGCTATCCATTGGATAATTCGTCTTTTAGCCATTGCGGGACAGGTCTTCCTAATCTAACTAGTAATTTGGATAACGCTGTGTTGTGTTGAGTATAATATCTTCTCAGAAATTTCGTCGACACTTCGTCCATCGGTGGATATACCCTGCCCTTTGATTTTCCGAGACATTTCGTTTTCTCGTTACTTGTTACTTGGCAGAAAAATCCCTTTTTTGGGTCGTATCTGTAACAATTTTGTATGATTAATATATTTTTTACTTCACAAATCAAACCCACAACTACCGCATAATAATAATAGTCATGTTAAACTAGATTTTCTATGAATGTTTAACAGGTGAATGTCCTACATCTACGCTTCCATAATCTGATAGGATGTCTCAATACAACTGAATAGGCCAGTAGTAGAACAGGGTCTTAGTGCTTAGACTTTGTCTTAATATCTAGTTTAAATAAGAACTGGAAGTTACAATATCTGTTAAATATCGATTATTTGTTATACCATGTACAAAATAGTTTAAATTAAATATGTATCTATATTGTTTGTCTTTGGGCACTGGACAAAAATTTACATTTAGATTTATTTTTTATATCAATTAAATTTTCCCATAGTTTTAATGATATTTTTTATTTTATAACAGATAGTCTTCGTATAGCAGTATAATTGTACTAGAAGACTAAACACGATAGATTTGCAACGTAGTCGAATATCCTATCACCTGGTGAATATCCTATTTCTATGCTTCCATAATCTGATAGGATGATTCGAAACAACTGAACGGGTCAGTTGTAGGACAGGGTCTTAGTGCTCTTCGTGGCACATTGTTGAAACGATGCCAAATTCCTTGCTTGAGCAAGCTTTCATGATAATAACCTTAGATTGAAAATCTGACCGAGTTAGTAAATAGTTATTATGGAAATATTTTCGATATTAGATATAAATTTATAGAAAAAAAAATCTATAAGGAGAGGAAAAAATCCACAAATAATATATTTTATTTTATCAAAGTAGGACATAGGGATGATGATTTCCTAAGTTTAAAGTGTGGCTTCAGCCACATCCTAAGATCTAGCTAATTTATTTAATTAAAAACTTAACGCTCTACAATATTCGCGGATCCTTTATCCTATCTTTGCACTTGCATCGGAAAATACTGTAATGGCTCTTTTGATTAGCTATCACAAGCCTATATATGCCACACAGATCATCCTTATAAGGATACAAAAACCTTATAAGGATTGTACCACAATATGCGTACTCCGTGCGTGGCAATAAAGTTTGTCATAGAAAGTATTCATTAAATTACATAGTTACTTTAAACTTTTATTTTAGTTTGACGCTGTATTTCGCACATGGCAAGGTAAGCAGATGGAACCTGGGAACCTAGTGATCCATTCCCATTAAGAAACTTCCGTTAACCGTGCTTAAAACTTTTCCAATGAAAAAGATTTTTACTTAAAATATATTTATATAAGATTATATATGCATAGTTGTTTCTTAGGGAGCAATTACATTATTCTTTTATACAAGAGTTAATGTACAACGGTATCGCGTCACGAGAACACGATATCTAAAAGACAACAAAGGAATAAAAGGTAAGTTCCTACTTAGAAACTAGACACCGTAATAGCATAAATATACTCGAGATAATAAACTAAGGTAAGATAGCATTTTCTATTGGATATTGTACCGAGAGAAAATATTATTATGATTATAGTGCATTTGAAAAACCCTCTTTGCCCTCATCTGTATTTTAATATCGATGGATCTTCTCTACAGGCAAATACAGATATCTGTATAAAATAAAAAGAAATATCATAAAGTGGGAATCCTACTTTAAATATTTATTATTTTATTGTATTGTATTTAAAACTATAAAAGTAAGGGTTCGTGAAGATGGATGTTTTCCACTTTTACGCAATAACTACTGAACCAATTTAATTAGTTTAGTTGCTATATATAACTTATACACTAGAATAATGACACAGACTACAATTTATGTAAATATTTTGTATAATTTGAATATACTATAACAATAAGTTTAAACGGGCGAAGCCATGTTTGGGTCGCTATTATAATAATAAATATGTATTGTGAAGAAAGAATCTCTATTATATTTTTAAGTAAGAAATATTATATTTAAATAATAAACAAAACGAGATTGAAGCTCCTGCAGCTTACACAACTTTAAATTTGTTAACAATTGCTAAGTTTGAGAACAACGCTTAATAACATAACATAAGCAATGAACAGCAAACTTTTTTCATAAAATATTTATTGTTATTTTTTGTGCTTCAAGCTCTATTCCGCACATAGCAAGGTTGCTAGATGAGTGAAAAAACACTTAAATTTCAGCACACCGCACACTTTCGAGACATTGCGTGTTTAGTGGCGAAACTTAACACCGCCCTTAATCTTGTATACCAGTAGGAGGAAATAAAGATATTTTATTCCTACGAGATTAGATCAAACCCAAAGTCGTATCTGTATCGCTTGTTTGCCCTTTATATTTATCATTATATTTTTTATAATGTGAAGTAATAAAAAAATATATTTATATAGAATTTTAAAACAAGTGGGGGCCGAAAGTGTCATAATTGGGAAGGAGCGTCTAAATCACCAGGTTCTCTCTGCCTAACCTACAATATGCGGGACACAAAGAACAGAGCTTTTTATTAAAATACTGTTACAAGTTATAGTTGATATCTAGATTGACTATGTTCGTGCTATACTGCAATATCTGATCAGATTTTCTTAATATAACTTTTGATGTGGAAAAGGTTGTCTGTAGATCAATTGAAGCGATAAGACCGACAGGCACGGTTGTTTAGTAATATATGATGTTAATCTTAGTATTTATTATCTGATAATAATAATACCAGTTTAAATCTTAAGTTGTTTTTATTTTTTTCTTATGAACATGAACTTTCATTGATTATATATCAATGCACTTTATTTTTTTTATGTAAATTATAAAATAATACAAAATAATACTTACTTAAGTAATTTATTATAATCCAAATGTGGTATTTTTAGGAATTTTTGCAGCGTGTTCATAACGGCCGCCGGTTCAGATCGTAGCAGCGACCCGTCGAGGATGTGGATCTGATGCGAACTGTACTCCGCCAACCATCTCTCTAGGTAATGACTGTATTTACCAGGATTTAGGCACCGGTTTCTAAATTTAATAAAGAGAAATATTTTTAAATTATTTATTTATTTTTTATATATTGTAAGTGTTATTGCTAAACTTGAACTTTTTTTTTGATAATAATAAAAATATGATTATATTCTTCTATCAATCTTTGTAAAATGCTTATATAAATAAAAAAAAACTACATATATATTTATAATAACACTCAATATTGATATATACCTATTGATATTTTTTTGCGTACTATCGGACATATTTTTAGGAAGCACAGATTCATATCCTATGACGTATCCTATGTGTATTGCTGATCTACTTCTGAAATCTTCTTGTAGAAGTAAAGGCAGCTATAAATTTAATTTAATGTATATTTAATATTTTTCTATCTTTCAAAATTTACTTAAATTATTTAGTAATAATATTTGCTACATAATTACCTTATTTAATAATTATAATTTATTTTAAAACGTAAATAAAACCATACCAATGTTAATTTATTAATACGTGTTCATTAAATTTGCAATGAAATACGAACGTACATATATTTGATATCCTCCAGTGTACCATTTCCATTTGAAGATGATTATTATTTTAACGCTGACATGTTTGAAATAATTAATAACATAGGAAAAAATCAAATTCAAATAAAATATGTTAATAAGAACATTTATTAGGATTTCATTAAATTGTGGCAGAATTTTTATAGAGTAACTTAAAAAAAAGGTACTGGATAAAAATACTTGTTTCAAAATAACTCTGCTCCGTAGAAATATATTGCTCTAATAAAGCTTTATAGATATTTCGATTGAGTAATCGGCTATTTTTAGTTCATCAAATACATCTTTGTAAGATCTCTTGTATTCAAATTGCGACCTAGAATGTAGGTCCTGGAATTATCACTTTCATTATCATTATTCTGATTCTAAGTACTAATAAGAAAACCATAAATATATTTGTATTTGCTTACTCTATACATATAAATAATTTTACATTAAAAAATGCTATAGATGATTTTTAACAACTATAGTAAGGTCGACGTGTCTTGGTCGTCCTGAAGTTAGCTGTCGAAGACTGCGCAGATTTAATATTAAGATTTTTCTTAGTTTTATCATCGCTGAGTGAATAACGCGCAAAAGTACAGAAAACCTAACTTCAGAGTGGCCACCACTAGTCGACCGTACTATACTTACCTGAGATCTCGCAAATGTTTAGGGGCGGAATCATTAGCTGTGATGACAGTGTAGAACGTATAGTTGTTAGCGACGGGGTCCCCGTGCGAGCGTATGTGCTGATACCATGAGTACGCTCTAGGGCAAAAAAAAACATATTTTATTTACCAGGTAGATTCAAGCTTCTTCCCGCATAGCATAGTAGGGAACTTGCCGTTAAGACATTCTGTTCCCTGTCCACTGTACAATTTTCGAGAAATTGCGTGATGAGAGGCGGAACTTAACTCTGCGATTTAACTATTTTGTCTAAGATTAATTTAAATATAATTGCTTCCCCGACTTTGGATCGAAACCATCGCGTTTACAATTAGGAGCTGCCTTACTCTTACCTCAATATCAGATTGCCTCAATTATACATCCTGTTGAAATGTGACACACGAATTAAAAGTAATGTATACGGTTATTAAGTTATTTTTTAACAAAGAAATATCGAGTGCATTAGAAATTCCATATATATTTTTAGGACAAGGCTACATAAGAGCAATAAGTGGCAGGCAATTTAAAATTAAAATTCTAAGTTCTTGCCATTAATAATTTATCATACTTTACTTATTTCATGTAAACATGAATATAAAAGGACTACATTAATATTTCTCTATAATAATGATTTAAGCTAAAACTTTCCCAAAACTAGTTAATAGCAAAACATTAGTTGCTAGGGTTATGATTCTAATTAAAAACTTATAATTTGTTTTCTATTTAAATTATATAACCAATCAAAATAATATTAATTCATACTTTTGAGATAGAGTTTCCAAAGATAAATTCCATTAACACAGATGGAAAGTAGAATTTATAAAAGGAAATAATTCAAATAAGCAACTTTGGAAATTTGATTAAAAATTGATACCAAATACCGAACAGACAGTTCTATTTCTTAAAAGTTTCGTACAAAGTACATGAAATAAAGTAACCTACAGTATTGTTATCGGGAAATCGCAATAAAATACAGAATTCTTATAGAAATATAGAAAACAAATTTAATCAAGGAATCTTACTCGGAATAAGAGAAACATTACGCTTCAGGGGACGTCTGCTTCAAGTAATTTTGATTTATTCGATTATATGTTTGTATAGCTATGTAAATAACGATATATACCTACCAAAAATGTGATTTTTTTAATCATTTTGAACATTTATTTTATTTAAATATACAGGGTGTCCCAGG
>FAPJ01018317.1:166-12186 GCA_001485985.1 Heliconius ethilla aerotome | reverse complement strand
TTTTTCTATAAGAAGAATTATATATTTTTTGTTTTGATTGATTATAATTAAAGGAGAAAGTCTGGTTGTTTTTTTAAAAAAAGTTCCTACATTGTACAATTGAAAATAGAGGGTTTTATTTATGAAATACCTTACCCCACCTTCCCCTATAAGCTAGTTGTATATATTATTTTTAGCTTTAAGTTGTATCCCGCACGTTGTAGGGTAGGCAGTGGGAACCAGAGTAGGTACTCTGGTTAAGATTCATCATTCACCCGACCCCTACGCACAAGCATACGACTGTAAACGCAACAGTCTGTAGATTCGATTCCCACTCAAGGAAATGAAATATTTAATAACGAGGCAAAGCGTGGTGTTGAATTTCGCAACTCAACAGGAAATGCTACAAATTCAATGGAAATTGGGGAATGAAAGTGTCTTAACGAGAAGAGAGTATCTTAACGTTAGGTTCCCATACAGAATGAAGCATAAAACGTATTTAAATATTATTAATACATGAAATACTCAGTACACCTTTATCCCTCTACCCCAAGGTTGTCTGGAAGAGATTGCTCACTTAGCAATAAGATGGCTTATTGTGCTATCATACAAATTATTAAGAACTTTCTTGTAATGCATTAATTGGTGTACAATTTATTTCTATTTTACTTCTACTTTATTTTTATAGAGATTGATAGATTTATTGATTGATAAATCGATTGATTGATACATTGCTTACCTCGCTTTCAGGTACTACAACTCTATAAGCAGGTATCCTATGCCCCCACCACAGTTGTCTCGATATACACCAGTCTCTGATGCCCTCCATCCAGTGGTACCATATTTTCTCGTGGACATCCGGTATTATCTTTAATTCTCCGCTTTTGACTGCCTTTATTGCTTCAGCCGCCATGTTGTCGCAGCGGATGTACCTTTTAATTATAAGAAATAGGTTATAATAATTGTGGGGTGTATGGCTCTCTTTACAATTAGATTACAATTTGATGATCTTGGAGCATAGAAGTCATTTTATAAAATTCACAAAATATACAAATTTTTCCTCAATTTTTCCTATTTTTTATGGTTTGTGTTAGTCTTATTACGAGCCAATGTAAAAATTAATTAATTAATTCCCCCCAAGCAGAAATCGAATCCACAACAGTCGTGTTTACAGCCAGGGCCTTTTCCGTTGCGCCACGACGGAATCTTAATGCATTAAATAATACAAATACAGGTTTTTATTGCAAATGAGGAAAAGATGTGTTTTAATGGATTGTGTGACATTGTGTTTTAAGTAGCGGAAGTAGCCTTTGCCACTGCACTACAATTCTCTAATATAACAAATTATACAATTATTTCATACCATTGTGGTTTCAACATAGGTTCTACTACATCTTTGGATCTGCTGCAAAGTGGGACCACCATGGCATGGTCTTTAGTCTCTTTATATAACTTTACGTTTTCTAGAGTCTTGATGATTTCGCGACGAACGTCAAAACGTTTCTTTCCCTAGCAAAAAGAAAAGGACCATTTAAAAAACACCACATATATCCTTATTGCTTTACATGAAAAAGGGTATATTATAAAACTACTAACTTATCGAACTATCGATAAAATGTGTGTCTGTATTTCTATTTCGTTTATCCACAAATATAAGCTTTGTAATTATTAATCTTTCGTAGGATATAACTATATAAAACAGTTTTTAGAGGCCAGTCGTGGAACAGAGGCACAACAGCAACAGAATGTGAATGAAAATGCGACAAGTTGTGGGTTCGATTACCACTGGAGGAATAAAATATTTAATATTTTCATTTCCTCGCTCTGGTAACGAGTCCACCGCCACTCAAAGTGTGGAGTTCGTGTTATATTTTTATAAGTTTAAATATATTTATAATCATTTATAAATGCATCTTTCAAACGATAACTTAAGAAAAACCTATAACATCTACAGATAATAGAAAACTATATTAAAAATACTATATTTCAAACAAAACAACATAATACTTACAGCAAAAGCACCGCAATTATCCAACATCTTGCCTTCATCATCGAATATCGTGATGAACGGTAGGTTATGTCGTTTTCCTATCTCATAATCGTTAGGGTCGTGGGCAGGAGTTATTTTCACAGCGCCTTCGAACATTTTTTTATAATTTAAATTAAATTATTTTTTATAGCTTCACGCTGTATCCCGCGTATAGCAGGGAGGGCAGAGAAAATCTAGTGTTAAGTCACTTTGTTCCACACGCATTGCCCCATTTACGAGATATTGCGTGTTGAGTCGCGTAAATTAACATCGCGCACTAGAGCAAGAAAAGAATTAATTTCGCTTTGTGAAAATCGCACCCACAAGAGTTTCATTTATAATCAGAAGAAGAATATTTCTGATTATTTTATTCATCAAATATATTACTTATTCAACAAAATTATTAGTAAAACAATTAGCATTTAAACAATAAATAAAGTAGCTGAAGTCAGAATAAATAGAGATAAAATATGTTTAGTATTCAAATTTATTTATTTATTTTAATCAATATCAACAATTCATTATCGACATCAAAATTATGTCAATTAACATTTTTTAGTTTAACAAAACAATCAATAATATATATCTATGGATTTATAACAAAATCATAACTGATCAGTGTCTGTATGTGGAAGACATATGATAAGAAATGTTATTAGGGGCACAAAATAATGTAATAGAACAAATGATTCGTTCTTAATAAAAAATCTTTTTCGCTAGTCTATTGTATTTTGGCAAACTTTCCTTAACTTTTAGTATTAGTTTTATTTCAATCGGTCCATAAATAAAGTGTATGTTAATCCTTGTGTTCCACCTAAACTATAAGAAATAAAATTATATGAAATGTATAGTAAAAATATAGAGGAAAAACTCACCTGTTCCAAAGTTCATATCCACATATTCATCTGCTATCACAGGAAGCTTTCTCTTTATGAATGGATGTAAGATGTTTCTACCAATGAGATGCTTGTATCTGAAATGAAAATAAAACAAGTGATAACTTTCATAAATTCAATTCATAATTCAATTCCAAGTGGGCTTGGAGCAATGAATTGTTCAGATTTCCTCACTTTATTTAAGACAAAGTGCGGCGTTCAGATCCGTCATTTAAAATGCAAGGTTTAAAATCCGAGCAGAAAGTAAAGATGGGAGTGTCTAAACTCTAAGTTTTTTTGGAGGGGGACAATTATTTCCTACCAATGGTAGACAAAGCGCGACGTTGAATTCCGCCAAAGAACACATAATGTCTTTCTTCTATACAGTGGAGTAGCGAGCTTAACTGGCGCCCGTGCTAAAATACTTTTTCAGCGCCTCCCAGACAAACCCATATAATGTATTCGAATTCGATAAAAATTCGAATGCTTTGGTTCCTATATTATTGTAAAACAATCATCGCAAACATATAAACACATAATCAATAACAATCAATATTTATAACAAAGTTCAACATTCACCGAGGATCATTGGGATGCACCGCCACGGCGACGTCACCCAGCATGGTCTCCACTCTGGTTGTGGCCACTACAATCTCTTCTTCAGAATCCTCCACTTTATATGCAAAATTAACTAACACTCCGAATTCCACCTGAATTACATAAAAAATAAAAATTTATAGCAGTATTTTGGATATCTTATTATCAAGATCGGCTGGGAGAAATTAGTGTCAAAAACTGTGATCTCCTATTTCTACACGAATTCGAAATATACGCGTTTTATCTTATCAAATGGTGGAAATGATAACAATTTAAATATAATTTATTTTCGAGTAAAGAACGAATCATGTTCAAATTTAAAAATAATCCTTCAATCAGCAGACAGAAAACTGAACAGAATAGAATTCGTTTTTCTTGGTGTCTACACAAAATGTTATAAGACGAGAGAGATAAATTATCTTGTTTTTAGTGTATTTAATAATGTTGTTCATTTGATGCAACATTGGCTTACTTGCATTTTTTAAAAGTTCCATAAGTGGTGACGTATGTGGGGATTACTTAAATTGTTTGACTGAATTTAATTTGATTTTAAAAATGCCATCGTGCCATTTATTAAATGACAATATATGACTGAACCAAATGTGATTTTTTATTTGCTTCACGCTGTAACACGTATAGCAGAGCAGAGGAAACCTGGAAACCTAGTGTTAAGAAACTTCATTCTTATTAAGAGGTACTATTATTCGCCGAAGTCTCGTGTCAAGTGGCACAACTCAACGCCGCGCTTGGCCTCAGTTACCAGAACAAGGAAAATGATTTTTTTTTTTTTATTATAATTAATAGCCATAATATACAAATAAATAGAATACCACCACCTACCTTATTTTCATAACCAGGTATAGCCAACATGGTCCTGCCACCCAGATCTACCTTATCCACTTCTATATCAGAAATAGCACTTTTAAGAGCACAGGACCAATTCACCAATCTGTTAGCTCTATAAATATCTCCCGCATCATGTAATCTTATGAAGGCCTCGTTAACAGCCTTACACATGCTGGGGTCCATTGTGAATCGAACCCGCGACCAGTCGAGGGATGAGCCTAGTGAACGTAGTTGTTCATAGATTCGTCCTCCTTTTCTATAGAAAAATACAGATACAATTTTAATTATTATTATAATATTCTTTTTAAAAATGTATGAAAATTTTAATTTTAATTTTAATTTTAATATTTTTATGTTTAATTTCTTTCCTAAATGTGTACATTTACAATAAATGTATGGATGGATGGACGAATGTGGATTCGATTTTTATGTTAAAGAATGTTTATGTATATTTTTTTATTTCAAGCTGTGGTTAAATAAACCACAATGTAGTTATCAGATGGCATCCAATAGAATGGAATGGAAGAGGCCTTTTTCACAGGACAAATATACAATGAAATTCAACTAGCATTTAATTTATAATATCCTATAGTGTAAAATTTAATGTCTGAATAAAGAGGCTTTATTATTAATAATTATCAGATACCAAAAGCCCGTTTGTCTTAAATTCAGTATCACTGTAGCTAACGTAAATGTTCATAATTTAAGACATATAAATTATTTTATTTTTATTAAAAGATATGGAACTACAAAAAGTCTATATTATATATTTAATATAAAATAACTTTTTCTGTTTACTGTAGTGTTCAAAACCACATGCCCTTGTGCCACAACTGGCGGCTTAACTTCATTCATTCATTTTGTGGCAGACAGTGGCAGTTTGCTTATGTTGTTACTATAAATTCTAAGTATGACTAACCTATGTAAAAAATATAAGCTTTCAATTTACTTTCACATTTGTGCCTTAATTAATCAATTTTTTGTGCTAGTTTTTTTATTGACATACTTAATGTTTTTTATTTGATATTTAACATTATCAATCAATGTCTAAATAATATCAAATGCAAAATTACTTAAGAAGAGAGAAAAACTAAATTTTTTACCAACATTTTTATATTGAAAATTACTTATAAGAAGTTCCATTATTTACTCATTTATTTAAAGTTTTCGAATACTTATTCCTTATTTTATTTAAAGTGTTACTCTTGGGTTGGAATATAATATTAATACTATTGTGGAAAATAAAAAAACTGTAATCATCTAAATTCTCTACACGCAACTTTATAAGTTTGATTCCCTACTGAGAAACTGCTAAGATATTACAAAAAAAATATGTTTAAAACTTACTCATGCTTCCACTCCCACACTCTCTTAATAAACTCCTCTCGGCCCAACTCATGTCGAGTTTTCTTCTCTTCTCTCCACAATTTCTTTTCTACTACTACTTGAGTAGCAATACCAGCGTGATCACAGCCAGGGTTCCATATTGTAGTTTTGCCGCACATTCTGTAATATTTATTATTTTAACTAAGAGTTCACTGAGGAATACTAGAGAATAGAGTATTTCATTTTTATTATTTTAATTAGTTTTAGTCACATATGAATAATTATAAAAATAATAATAGAAGTATATATAGTAATTTAAATTATATACTTTAAATTATAGTCTTTATTACTTTACACACCATAATCAGTTAAACACTAAGAAAAATTGTTGCTGATTAATTGAAGCAGAAAAAATTATGTCACTTAAACCATACTATATAATGGAGATTCTGGAGATAAGGATAAGAAAATAACTTACCTATGCCATCTTGTAATAGCATCTTCCACTGCATTTGTTAGAGCATGCCCCAAATGTAGAGTACCAGTTACATTCGGTGGAGGTATAACCATCACAAATTTTCCTTTAGGATTTGGTTCTAATACAGATTTTCTCTGAAAATATTTATTGTTTGCTAATATTAGATAATTCTTTCTTTAAAAAAGTTTTATTTTCCTAAGAGAAGAAATATTTTAAATTTATTTTATTAAAGTCGCTTTTAGTAATTCTTTAATATATTCATCATAAAGTTTTTCACTTCAAATTCATAATTTTAAGCACCAGCTTTACAATTTTATAATTCTATTGATACTTTCACAGATAAAATAAACAATTTATATTAATAAGTATTCATCCACTTCAGTTTCCAACAGTCCTATAGTTATATACATATTTAATTAAATATATTTAAATTTTATTTCATAAAAAAAATATTTACTTAAATTAAAAAAAACTTACTCCATATTCTGGCTTAAAAAACCCTTGCTTTTCCCACCAAGCATACCATGCAGCTTCAACAAAAAGTGGACTATAGGAATCAGGGATAGGGTCTGATATATCTTTCTTTTCTCCAGGTAATGTGTTATGCTTGTACAAGGTTGTTTCTTTCACTTCTTTTACTTTTTTCTAAAAAAGATTAATATATCTATATTAAGTGAAGTATAATATATTTAATATATGTATATAATGCTATGATACTATAAAAATTTAAGATTACATATCTTAAATTTTATTCATTTGTATTTATAACAATATAAATGTACTGGATATATTTGATTAAAATATATTTTGGAATTGAAATGAGACATTCTATTATATTTTATTAAATAAACTTTTTTAATAGTGTTCAGGAAGTGATGCAATATTTAAAATTATACACGTAAGGATCCTTTCACTCAAGAGAATAGGCTTCATTATTCAATATATAGTTTAATAATTCTACTTGTTGCAATTGTTGGAACCATAATATAAGTGATATACGGTGTAGATTATTGATAACCTTGATATTTGGGAGTTAATAAAAAAATAATAAATAACCTCTGGCTTATCTTTTTGCACAGCTGGCGCGGAGCTCTTTTTATCCAATTTTGCTTTGAGTTTCTCTAGTTTCGCTGCTTTTTTTGCTTCTTTCTCCAATTGCTTCGCAGTTTTCTCTTGCGGCTGGTCCACAGGGGGCCCATTTTGATTTTCAGTATCAGTCATGTTTTAGTTGGCGAATATATTTTAAATATTCACACGATGATCACATTCACAACCTTTAGGATGTGGTATAGGAATTCAAATGACATTAGATTGACTCATGTTACAGTGACATTGATATTTCAGGTAGTCGTTAGAAAACTTTTATAACATTCTTTTAACTAAACATAAAAAAATAATCAAATGTTTAATATTGTATATATTATATTCTAACATAATATTTGGGTACCATACTGTAAATTAAATAAAAAACTTTAAAAGCAAATTATATAATTATAATAAAACTTTTATTTTTTTATTCCCGGACGGTCCTTAACATATTAAATATACTATACAGTAGGTTTTATAACATTTTTTCGAAGCATTTTTTTTCAATTCTTACTTAGATAAAAAAATGGTATGTATTTTTACAAATCTCCCATAATATATACGGTACTTTATATTCATGTAAAATAGTATCTACTAATATTATTTGCCTGTAGCTCAGCAAAAAATAAAAAGTATAAAACTCTTGTGAAGGGGGTTTGTCGTGGCTTAGGATGGCTTGCGCAAGCTTTCCGTCGATTCGGACCTTAGAGTAGAGTAGATTTTTGACATAGACCACATGGAGTTGGCCGCACACTTCTATGGTGTTTAGTAAACATCTATTCATCTATATGCTTATGACTCACAAGGATACAGATGCCAAACGTTTGTAAAGGCTTGGAGTCTGTGAGGGTTTGCCAATAACGCGATAACAAACGTATTAATATGGTATTGGAATAATGTCATTTTTAACAATTTACTTACCAATCAAATTTTTCTGAAAACATGAATATTGTAACATACAATGCTTTACAATTTTTATAATAATTTTATTCATCGAATATGTTGAAAATCTCAAAACTATTCTTTTTAGTCTGTTTCTGTTGCTGGCAACTTCTCTGTTATATTTCTTTTTTTATACTCCATTTCACTCCATTTTTAATTTTACCGCGCTTTAGACTAACCGCTTAGCGGCTATTGGCGTTTGAAATCACGTCTTGCTTCACGAATTTTATCTGACGCCATTTTGTTTTTCATCGCGACCGCGTTGTGCTGCGCTCGTGTGAATTATATTATTTAAAGTATCTCAGTTTATTATTAGATTAATTGTGCGTTAAACAGCATACTTTTATTGTTTATTTGGTTTAGTCATCATGTCTGATCGCGAGGTACTATATTTCACCATCCATTTTGCTTTGGCGCGTCATGCGCTCTATCTTGTTATATTTGAGAGTGTATTGGTAATTTACAACAATTTGCTGGGTGGTTTCAGAGGAGCCGCTCCAGGACTCGTAACGGGTCACGGGAGCCGGCGCCGAAGCCCGCCGCGATGTCTCGCGGGCACAGCCGGAGCCGGTCGCGCACGCCGCCCCCGCCAAAGGCATCCAGCAGAAAGTATAGAAGCCCGTAAGTATATTGATATATTTATAACAACCTTAAAAACAAATGTATTTAGAAATGTGCTTATTTGTATGTGATACTGACGTAATTTTGCAAATTTGGTAATGGTATATAACCTCGCTGTCAAGGCAACGAACGACCGTTGCGCAATAATATACATGAATTATGTTTTTATTATTAAGTATATGAATTAAATATGATAATTTTATAATTAGTGTTATGAGACTTTAACATGCTGTTGTGATGTTATAAACGTAAGTAGTAAATAAAATATAATTTGACAACACATGCACGATCATATAGTATAGTCAGTGCATTCAAATCAATTATAATTTGTAATTTTATTACACATATTCCCGATTTGACCTTTAACTGACTAAATTATAAAACAGTTACACAAAATTTTAAGCGGAAAAACAATCGGTTGAGGTAGTCAATTATTTCAAACTATTAGTATTTCCTTATAGACTTATAAAAGCAAAACTATTATTTTAGTTTATAATAGGTAACAATACCTTAAATTACTATTTATACATGTAGTTTGAAAAGTGAAATTGATACATTTTATGTAATAATTTGTAATACAGTAGTAGTAGTAAACATATATTTTCATTTACATCACATAGTTCTAATTATAACAGTATTTTCTGTTATTACTACATTAGAAATAAATACAAATATTAGTGGGTTTGGCATTAATATAAATCTTTTATAATTGTATTTAGGTTACATCAACAACAAGTTGTGTGATCAATAACTACTATGATTGAAGGTTTTGTCAATATTTAGAAATGCTATGGCAACAATTCTGTTAACAAACATTTCAACTTCGCATCATGATAAGCAATTTAATTATGGTTTGCAATTATCAATTCAATTTACTTTTTTGCCAATTTAAAACAAAAAGTAATTTATATTAAAAATAGAAATAAGGATTATTTTTGGGGATCATGAATTTTAAATAACTTGATAAAACTAACTACAATTTGTTATTTTGATAGAGTTTGTATTATGATATTTAAAAAATATATATTTAATAAATGAGTACCTGATGACTATATTTTCTTCCATAAAGAAAATTTTAACTAAAAATAGATAAAAAAATAAGAGTTTATTTATATAATGCCAACAAATGTAGGTAGTCTGACAGTCATAGTGAATCTTGTGGATTTGATTTGAACTTTGAGTGGGGCTCGAAGTAATAAATTAAGAGACAAAGTGTATACTCATGCTGATAGAGAAATATTGTTTTCAGCTGTCAGAGCTGTCAGAGCTGTCAGAGGAAACCTAATGTTAAGGCACTTCTTTTCATTTGGATTTTATATAAAAGTTGTAAAAAGTAATCATTGACACTTGTTATTACATTTTTAAAGTAAATAGATACAACAATGATTTTGTGTTAAGTGGTCTTATCAATTTGTTCAATTAATATTTTCATTTAGTAATCATTTAGTTTGTCTTTAGTTAAGTATTTATTTGATTTATGTACTTATATAGTATTAGAAAATCCTTGTATATAATCATGTTATAGTTTATACCATGTTTGATTTATAGCTTTCCAAATTTATTTAATTTTGTATTTGGTACTACAATGTGAACAGTTTGAGGCATTAAAAAGTATGCATTACCCTAACACAAGGACAAATGTAAAATCATAGTTATTAACATTATTAGTAGTACAAAAAAAATTAATTAAACCTAATTATCATATTATATAGCATGTAGTACAAATTATATGTTAACATACATGGAATGCCTTGATTGCAATTCAATTCAAAGAAAATATTAAAATATATTATTATTTTATTGTTTCAAAAAATTGTTAATTTAACCATTAGAAAATTGTTAATTTAACCATTAGATCCTGACAATGATTTGTATTTAAAGTTATATTTTATATCTCAAAAACACAATTAATGAAATAAATAGTACATAAATAAACAGGAATAAAATGTCCACAATAATTTATTAGTGGTTAGCTATATATAATATTTAAAGGTTAAAGGTTACCAATCAACACAACAACCAAGAAGAAATACTCAAACAAAATACTTATATCTATACTAGTAACCTAATGTGCATGCTAAATTAACGAATACCCCGCTGATACCAGGTCCTCCTCCAGGTCTCGATCCAGATCTGGTTCACCACGTCGTGGCTACCGTTCTCGGTACTCCAGGAGCCGTTCCAGGTCCTACTCCCCTCGGGGCTCCTACCGTAGGAGCCACAGTCACAGCCCGATGTCGTCTAGGCGGCGCCATCTCGGTGATCGGGTGAGACTTTTGGTATACAACGTTCCTTTTATTATATTTAGATAGGGTGCTTTTTATGTGTGTAGGATTGTATTGTTTTGTATGCTATGCTGTTTATTTTATATTTTTTTAGTATTGTGTTCAAATATAGTCCTTGATGTTTTTTAAAAAAATTTAAAACTTGGATTATATACTAGATTTTTATTATGTATGTAGTTGTTTAATTTTTAAGAATATAAAGTAATTTCTAAAGCTATTATTTAATTACATAGTTTATATTATGTAAAAGAAAAGAATAGTATACACAGCAATATGATTGTACATATATTTTAAAGTTCCCTGTAAGGCTTAAAATGATATTAAAATAATATTGTGATTAATTTAGTTTATAAAGTCAATTTATTTGGTAAGTTTAAAATTTTAGTACCTAATTTGAACACCATTTTTGTACTAACAACAGAAGGTATTAACCAAATAATGATTGATTTTCTTTCATTAGATAAAATAGTCATTTTGTACTTAAACACATCCTATTTATAGAGTACATTATGGACTGTATAAACAAATTTGTATATTGCACCATTGTCAACAGGAAAATCCAACTCCTTCGAGATGCCTTGGCGTGTTTGGACTCAGTCTCTATACCACTGAACAGCAAATACACCATATCTTCTCCAAGTATGGCCCCGTCGACAAAGTTCAAGTTGTTATAGATGCTAAGGTGAGTATTATGAATTTGAAGAGTCCATGAAATTTAGCACCATAATTCTAAATTATACAAATTTAAAAATATCACATTTTAACATGTTAAAATTAAAACTCCTTTTTTTATTCAGTTATAAAATGGATAGAATAGTATTTTTTATTATACAAAGTGTTTTTGTCATCACCACTTTAAATGAAACCACAGTGTTAACTACTCTATAAAAAGCCTAATACAATTCAAACAAAAAAAATTGTCCCATAAATGAAAGTGTTTTTTTCAAACAAAATAA
>FAPJ01018298.1:0-21261 GCA_001485985.1 Heliconius ethilla aerotome | reverse complement strand
CACTCCACTCCCCACTTTTCGCCGAATGATGGGGGCGGTGCGTATTGAGTGGCAGAAAATATTTAATTTCCTCGGGTGGGAATCGAACCCACAACCTGTCGTGAGTACAGTCATATGCTTTTACCCCTGCGCCACGACAGACCTTAATGACTTTTAATCAAATAATAGTTGAATTCACGAGTACAGTACGATCGACAAGTCCGCCCTGTTATTATCTGTAGATGATTTGATTTTAGGATATTTGTGACTTATGATTATTTTTGTTCCGCGTGTACAATGCGTATAAGTTCAACGCATTTCAGGACACGACTCGTCGACCGTATTGTTTGTATGTTTGTTTGTGATGATAGTGTAATGTCAAAAAATTGTCAACATTTATATGTACTTCTATTAAAAAATTCAGAAAATTAAAGTATTAACCAAAAAAACCCCGGATTCCATGAGTATGTATGTCTGTGTGCGTATATATATAAAACTTACCGTTTGGAGAATCTCGATGACAATTTAGAGAAGAACGAAGTCCTCGGCTGGTGAGGGGAGCCGCTGTCCCCGTACGCGCCTCCCGCGCTACCACCACGGGACCGGGTTTGACCTATGGATATATGTTTATTTAGATTTTTTTGCCTAACACTGTATCCCTTACATATCAGAGTAGACAGGCGGAACTTGGTGTTAAGACAATACATTTCCCATTAAGACACTTCCGTTTTCCACTTTCCGACGAATTTCTGAAGCATTGCGTGTTTAGTAGCAATAAGACATGTATGTCCTGACACCAGTCCCTGCTAAATAATATCAAATAAAAAAACATTTATACAATTAATAAAATATACAAAAAAAACAAGTCTGTCTATAATCATATTCTGCCTAATTTTCAAAAAGATATTGGGATGGCCTAATCTAAGAGTCAGTTTTATTATTGTCTACTCATTTAACCTCTACCAGAGGGAAAACAATTCATTCCCCCGATTGGGAATCGAACTGCTCTGAAATGGAAATAAACAATAAACACTAACCCGAATGGAAAGTAGACCTCGACGGGACGTTTCTGGGGAACGACGTCGGGTTGGCGGGGAAGTCGCGCCGCGCAGCGCCCGCCGCTCCCGCCGCGCCGCCCACCGACGACAGCGTCGAGTTTAGGCTGAGTATAACCAAATAAAAGATATTTTTAATGTGTGTATAGAAAAATATTTCTAAAAAACGTCTAAAAATATAATAGTTGAATACAGTAGCCGAACCGTTTCTGTTAAGATCTCCTACATTTAAAAGATTTTTGGTAAAAATCTCTTTCTTGGAGATATATTATTTGTTGTACACAATTTGTTATTACATGTTTTCTGTATTTTTTCTAGTGTGGTACACAAATAAATTTAAAATAATGCTGCATGGAATGCTATTTGTTCAATATTTGACGGTTTCTAAAAGGAGCAAGCATTCAAACTGTTGTACGATTTCAAAAATTATGCGGATTTAAGAACGTTTCGATCATTATTATATTACAGACAAATCTATGATTTATCATATTTTTTAAAAAGAATGGCAACGTCAGATTCAGAATAAATTATATTTATTTTAATCTATGAAACATTTAAACAAATAAGATATGATTAAATTTCATATTTTAAAAATAAACTAACGTTTATTTTTTAATACTGTGTGTATTAAAAAATATACAATATTTGGTAGAAATAATATAAATGACACTCATTTTTATAATGTCGGAAAGACAACATTACATGACGAATAATTAACTCAAAAAAGGAGTTTACCAGATGAGTGAGTTAACAGATCTTATATTTGGTACATTTAATAGATTCATTAATTTTAAAAATGAATAAATTTTGGAACTCTTTAAGTAATAAAAAGTTTAGCCAATATAAAAATTCTCATTATAAAATCACTATTCACACAATATCAATCATGCATTCTGATTTCACGTGCTAAAGCGTTTCTCATTTTATTTTACAAATAGTTTAAAATAAATTTACAAAGAATATTAATAATATAAGATTTTATACAATAAAATAACAAAAAATGGTGCTATATTTTATCTACATTTACATTTAAAGATAATAAATACTACATAGTATTAATATACATATAAACTAATCCTAAAACTTATAAGTTATAGTGTTTCTATTAAAAAATAATATTAACACAAGATTGTAACCAGTGCAACAAAAACCTACAAGGCCAGAAAGAAAAATTGCTATAAAATATACAATATAACAAAAAACAAGTTATATCGCCCAAATTTTATATAATAAAGCTGTGTAATATGTGCTGCAAATCGAAATCAAATCTGAACGTGATTGTTATATAATTAAGCTATATTATTAAGCTGTTATTGCTTGCTGCCTCAAAAACATGGATGACAATTTTGAAGTCTTTAATAACTAAAATAAAAAACACTCATCCATAATGTCCGAATGATACAACGCGCAAGCTCAAAGCCTCAAACCTTGGCTTCGGTTGTGCGAGGTCTCTGGCTGACGCGTTGTCATAAAATAGACCACATAGTAAAATAAAACTCATATGTCGCCAACATTCTATAATATAATAAAGCTGTGTAGGATGAGCTGCAAAATTAAAATCAAATCTAATTGAATTGTGAAGCTTGATTTGTTATTTTGCCTGCTGCCTCTAAAAAATGGATGGAAATTTTTACAGAAACAAAATTATCGACAAATTGAAACATAAAACCAAAACTTTTTAAAAATAAAAAAAAAGTTGCAAAAAAAAATCCACTCTCATCCATCCATAAAGTCCGATTGATACAACGCACAAGCTCTAAGCGTCAAACCTTGGCCTCGGTTGTGCGAGGTCCCTGGCGGACGCGTTATGGGGCTCCGCCCCCATCGGCGGGGCTCCGCTCGCGGACGATATGGACGCGCTCTTCACGTGCGTCTTCGCGACTGCGGTGCTCCCGTTACCCGTGCCCGCGCCCGCGCTCGCGCCCTTCGACTCTTGACCACTTTGCGTACTGTATACCCCGGTTTTTGTGAAATGTACATGCGTTTTTAGTGAGGGGTCAAGTTAATTACATAACTTTGTTTTTTTTGTTAATTATATAATAATTACATAAAAAAAATAAAAATGCACCATACATACATAAAATTATAAACACATTATACATGATATTTAAATAAATTTAAAAAATAATAATAATATGCTAAAGTCACAACTTAATCTATATTTAATTTTGTTTTAATGTCAAAACTTGTAAATGTCAACTTTTAATGCAAATGTAATTATAACAACATTATAATTACGTAAAGCAATATTTTTTTTATTTTACCTGTATTTATTAAAAAGAAATAAATATTCTATTCAATGGTTAGTAAAGCAATATTACTTCATTCAAGAATATCAGTTCTTATTAGTAAAAAATATTTTCTAAGTAATCCCAAAAACAACTTCAGTTAAGAATTTGGAGATTAAAATTCACAGACTATCTACAGTATGCAAGTATATTTTAAATTAACGCTCCATAAAATATTTCTTTGACACCTTTGACACTCACACTTTGTGTACCCTATCCAATAAATTATATTACGAAAATAAATATAAATATTTTTCTCATTTTTTTTAATAATTGTCTTCTTTGGGGATTTGGGGATACCCATTGCAAATAAAAACAAACGCTTAAAATTTTCTGATACTAATTATAGAAATGGCTTTTTTATAATAATAATTATTACATGCATTTTATGAAACTAACCTGGCATTATCATGCGGCGGCGACATCTTAGGCGCGGCCTGCGTCTGGTGGGAGTTCTGGTGCGTGCCCTGGTGCGAGTCGGCGCGCCGCGCGCCGCCCGTCAGCGTGCGAGACCGCGGCTCCAGCTTTGGTTGGGCGCTCGTTGGCCGTGTTGTGTTTTGAACCTGTTTCAAATATTCAGTTTAGCTGCTTTTTTAAGCTCAACGCTATATCCCGCTATGCAGATTAGCGAAATAGGCACCTGTGAACAAGTTAATCACTGCGCTCTGTCTAGTTACCAAAGCGAAGAAATGAAAATAATTAATTTTGCAGAGTAGGAAGAGAACACATAACTAACGTGTTTACAGCCAGACGCTATGAAATGAAAAAAGTAGTAATTATATTAGAATAAGATAGTCTAATATCAAATTTAGAAACAACTCTACTAGATAATCAAAAAAATTGTCATCGGTACCCTTACTTACTTTTATTTAAAAACTTTGCAATTACCTGCATCTGAGCGATCCGTGCCGTATTCTCCTTAATGGAAGCCGAGTCGATTGTATTCTGAAAGCAAATTGTAAATGAAAACATTAAAATAGCAATATACACTCGAGTTTTAACATGGATATCTAATGTTTGAAATTTTGATACAAACAGTATTTATTAGTGACTAACCTGTCTTTTAAAATTGGACGTGGTGGTGGTGGCAGTTGACGTGGTATTGTTAGCGGCGCTAGTAGTCGTGCCCACTGTAATGCCAAAACACACACATTATCCCTGTTCTAGGGCGAAAAACAGAAAACAAAAACAATTAATTAATTTGTGAATGCTAAAAGCGCCATATTTTACATGTCATTCTTCATGTGGAGTTTGCTTACCTCAAATTGTATGTAAATAATATTAAACATTCAACAACAATAGGGATAATTCTAAGATTTATTTTTTATATGTCTACAAGCGAGAGGCACTTTATTAATAAAATCAAATTATTCTTTAAAGTAAGCAAACTCAATATATATCGCGCTAAGTAAAGCTTCAATATGTATATGAATGCAAAGTGAAAAGCATTAAAATGTGGCAAATCCGTAAAAAAGCTCCTTTCATAATACTATGTATTTCCCATATATTGTTACTTTTTGGTCAAAATCTTATATTTAAAGTAACATAATATAAGCTTTCACTGTACTAATGATTCGAAAAAAAAAACTAAAGGTTAACACTATACCTTTCTATTCATCTACCTGTCTTACATTCTCACATTTAACCAATTATCAGGAAAAAAATACTACTATTATTTCCTAGAATCTATATGTACCTTTAGTGATCAAACTATCAATGAAGATGATTTCCCACTACGCAACACTTCCTATCAGAAGTCAATCATATTCGGTCCATTCGTTTTACTGTAGGGGAATTTATGAATACGTAGAGGATTTCTCATGCCAATAACTAGAAGACTTATTTGGTAGGAAAGGCAGGTCGTATTTTCATGCTATTCTCTATTTTAAATACAATTATATATGAAGAAAAGAATTGACTAGAGAGCGGGGGATATTTAAATTTAAAAATATTAAAAGTACAATAAATAAATTCAAAGAAAGTTGAGAAGAGTTGTAAAGACGGCTTTCAAGAGAGAGACTTCTAACTAAACTTAGAAAATAACGTTTTATTTAAACTGTGCATAAATCGAGAAATTTTCTAACTTTATAATATATATCTATATATTTATATTTATTAGCATTCATGCATTACATATTAAAACAGAAATTAATAAAAGCACACAAAAATATGATGACAAATAGCATTATATATATTTCGCGATTATTTCCAATTCCTATTTTATCAATAATGAATAAATTTAAAAATATTTTGGTGCCAATATAAATGATAGGTGTGACATGCAATTTGTATAACCGTACTATAGTACAACGAACAATCAAACTAAGCTTACGAACATGCAAGGCTAAAGCCTAGATTGAGTTTGCGCATCAATTTTGCTGGAACAGCGTTTTCCTGAATAAGAAACAGTATGTCTATCATCTATTACTCTTGTATTAGTTAGCAAGTTGCGCTATATTTCATGAGGCTACATCGATAATATTTCATAATTTGAAATTTTAAGTCGTATTACTTTATCTCTATGATTTTCAACTAACTTTCATTAATTAATACTTTTACATAAAATTCCTAACTACACTTAACAAATCAAAATCTAAAATTAATATATTCCCAATCTACAATGATACTTAACCAATTTTTTCCATTCTATTATTCCCTGACTACATTATCGTGTTTATTCAATGAACTTAATAAATCTTACTTTTTAATCAACTAAACTATCCCTAACTTAATCTACAACTAGCCAAAATGAAAACTTTACCACAAACAAAAACTAAAGCAGGCATGTTTACATTAAAAAATACTTAAATTCTCATAAAATAGTAAACGTCGCAGGATCTTAACATATGCCTTTAGGATTAAGCCAAGAGATCTAACCAATTAGATTTAATATACTTACCGAGCCACATTTAGCATATGTATTTTTTGTATCTACAGATATTACAATTTCAGTAGTAAATACCCCTGAATGATATATGTACAAAGTTGTATTACTCATACCAATATAATTATTTTGTGAGATTAATGTTGTGACTCGTTGTCGATGAAACGCATAACTTAATTGTTTAGAACTCACAAATTCCCAGAAAGTGTTTATGTACAATATTCAGCTATATTTTTATTATGAACTCAGTATTGACATAAAATCTTTATTTATAATCAGCTACAAATCTTACATCATATTATCCCTATTAGGTGCCATCCATAAATTACGTCACACCTTATGGGAGAAGGAAAGTAAACAAATTATATAACATAAAATATGGGGGAAAGGGGTCTTAAAACGTTCCACCATTTCGGACACCAAAAATAAAAAAATTGGAATTACGTATGACGTCATATATGGATTTCCCACATGAAGTCCCCCAAGTTCCACCTATACTCCTGTACGGTACGTTACCTTGCGCGCGCAGCACCTCCGCGCCAGAGGAGGCGCGGCGCGAGGCAGCGGGGCGCGCGCTCGCCGAGATGCTGCGCTGCACGCCGCGGTGCGAGGGCGACGCGCACCCGCCTGCCACGCCATTGGACACCATTGTACGTGGTTGTAAGCGATTGATACAGACGTGACTCATTTTTTTATAATAACTTAACTTTTCATTGGGATTTATACATGAATTTGTATACAAAAATATTCTCAGATTAATTATACGTTAAAAGACTAATAGAGAATACAATAAGAAATATATTTTAAGTTTATAATATACAATTACAACGTTTAATTTAATTTTTAATGTCAAATATCAGCACGTCAATATCAATCGCTTAATAGAGGACTATAAATAATAGGCTCGCTATATCACCGCCCCGACGTACACCCGGCACCACTACACTCCGTTTACTTACTTTGTTCGTACGTAACTACTACCACACTTAGTAAGGCATGCCGAAAGACGTTTCATGTTCATAAGAAAGTTCTAATAGTAAAGGAAACATCAATGAACGGACACACTTAGAGACGTACTAACAAAAACAAAGGAAGATATAACGACGGGGTACAATTGCGTTGGGTGTACGACACGTTAAGCACACAAATATACAATAAAAATAAAAAAGCAACAGTCACCATGGCTTGGAAATAAAGGAATGATATCATTTTGACTAACACTGAATTACTTATTTATATTATTTAACTTATTTATTTGTATTTCATGAGGGTAGCTTTGATTTGTAGTTGAAATCCCATGTTACCCTACAAATTTCCAATTTTGGAAAAAAATGTTCAATATCAGATTAATTGAGTTTCTGTGAAGTTTCTTAAAACCAGTTAATTATTATTTTATTTGTAATTCCTTTTAATTCCAAGTCACAGTATTATAACAAATGGACCTCAAATGATATAATATAAAGTAGCTTACTATTCAGATTTATATGATATTGTGTATCCTGTTAGATAAGCTGTAAAGCTCGCCCAATCTGTTTCATTAAAGTATACCCTAAGCACTTTATTTTATGAGTTTTTACATGCATTCAATAGAGAAAAAATATTTTTTTAAAATAAAAATTATATTATTAATTACCCTTCTATAAATTAACTTAAATTGTAAAATAATGTTAATGTTATATTAATTTTAATATTATAAATAATATCTAAAATGTTCTTCATACTCATAATACTATTGAATTATTTAAAATTTTAAAATCTTTTCGATTTCTTTAAATATAAATAATGATACATAATTTGTTCTCTATTAAATGCGTTTGAAGCATTAATATGTGTTTATAAATTACTTTCCTACGCCTACTTTACACAGCTCTGAGTAAATAGCCCCCAATCATAAATTTTGTAAATAAATTGAATATATTTTATTTTTTAATTTCAATTATTTTTTTAATAATTAATTAAGTATTGTATATGTACATTGATTCAGTGTTATCATAATTATTTTTGCGATGTCAGTGTTACCTCATTCATTATTTAAGGCAATCAAATTTAAATATATATATTTTAATTAATGAAACAAAGGATTCATGTATTTCTGACAACAACTATAAATTATCCAAATTTAAGCATATTATGACGTATGTGTTGCAATTCAATATACATATACAATGCTAATGAGATATGTGTGTGTGGTCTATAATATATGTAAAATATACGTATAATTTGTTATGCATGTGTGTGTATGTGTCTCACCGGCGTGTGAGTTGGCGGCCTGCGGCGCCTGCCCCTGTCCGGGCGCGGCCGCGTTCCGTAGAGAGAGCGACGAACCTGACCGACTGCCGTCTGACTCCGGCTGTAAACGTTATATTACTTTTAGTTATATTTTACTACTACACCTTCACGCTGTATTCCGCACGTAGCAATGTAGGCCGAGGGAACCTGGGAACCTTCTTGGAGACCAGGACTCGTCGCAACCGACATTGTATTTTTTTATGTTTTCGATTTCTCTTTCAGTAGGGTACGTAGAAAGAACCCAATTAAACCAGAAATTAACTTGTGGAAATTAGTGTTTTATCTTACAACAAATAAAAAAATATATCTTTAAATGAGAATTAAATATTAAAATTTAAAACCTCGCACAGCCTAATTTTAAACCTAATCACAGTCAGGCACTATATTAAATTCATTGTATTATTCATAAAAATATAATAAAAAACGAACTCACATCCGTACTTTTCCTGCCAAGTAGCAAATACGTAGCGAAAACATCGTCGTATTTCGCCTCGGCGAGAGAATATTCGATCTCTTGTCGATTGTAACCCAGGCACACTAGCGCCTCTGAAATGTTATTAAAACATTCAATAATGGCTAGATTTTAATACATTTTTAGGGATTTTAACAGAATATGAAAAATTTTCATGATATATATGTCAATTTATTTGTATTAGAAATTATACAATTATCAAGTTTCTTGGCTTTAATCATTATTTTCATAGTAATTGTATAAGCATTAATATTTTTGGAATAGATATATTCTTAAAATCCTTTACAAATGTTAAGCAGAACATTTAAATGTTTAAAGGGATGCATTTCCTTAAAATTATTACTGGTCTACTCTAAACATACAAATAACAATTATTTTAATCTAGTTGAAAGAAAAACATCGACGCAATATAGAACGAAATCATATCATAATAAACTATATTTTAATAACAATAATGTGGAATATAACAACAAAAAGAAAAAATATTGTAAAATATTATACTAATTACAATTCCATTTCATTAAATAAATATAAATTAAAATTCAAACTTCATTATATTAAATGTTATATTATATTTTTTAAAAATAAACATTTGTCCATTTTAAATCATGTCAGAAAAAATACAATAGTTTGAAAAACAGTTTCACGCTGTATCCCGCATATAGCGGTATATAGGGTAGGCAGAAGGAACCTAGTGTTAAGATACTTCATTCCCCACACATCCCCAATATAATTAAGCTGAAGTAACTTACATACAGCTCGAAAAATATAACATAAAAATAATAATAACTATACATAACAAATAAATCATGCATAATTTAAGACATACTCAATACTGGTCATTTTTGAAAAAAGATCAGCAATATTCATTAATCTTTACCTAATAAAATAATTTGATTATAAATAAAATAAAATACTTATAATTAAAATAAATGACTTTTACAAGGCATGCATACAAAAGCGTAATTGAAATAAAAATAAACTATTATCTGCCCTTTTATATGTCTTTAGATGTTTTTGTATAATATTATAAATATTAACAACTATCAATTAATACTAAATAAGAGAAAAGACACCATTATGACAATAAAAATCTAATTAGTTTTTTTTTTAAAAATACTCTTCATATTTTCTTCCATCGAAAGACATGTAAAAAGACAATTGATATATAAAAACAATACACATATACTGAAATAACATTAGTACCGCGTAACGGTCACGTACCAACTTGCGCTGTGGAGCGTAGCGGAGCGCATGAAACGTGGAAATTTTGAACGTTAAATATATGCATATATTTACTGACATCATATATAACAATATATGTTTGGATGTAATGAGTGGTAATCGCTATGGAATTGCCTTATAAGGAAATCAGTTAAGATTGTGATGTGATTCAGAACATAGACAAGGAACACAGTGGTCTATTTCTCCGTCAATTTAGTGTAAACAGACTGGAGCAACACTTATATTACAAAACCAGTCATATATAATTGTACATATACATAGGTGTAATTTATTTATATTCGTATGTACATTTTTATATATTTAAAATTTTGTTGTGATCTCTGTATTGATGATTTAAGACAATTATAGTAAATCAAACCGATAACAATTCACACTCAAATAGTAAATAAAATTTAATTTTAGAATCAGAATGATTGTTAGTAAAATGTTTGTCCAATATTACAATTTTGCCTGATGATTGATATTTATATAGATTGATTCCAAATTGCTCAGTATAAAATATTAGTATAAGCGTGTATATTAAGCTTCATAACTATATTTTTAATAATATTTCAAAAGCTCTTTGCATGTGACTTGTGTAAAGTTTATTTCATATTTCAAACTAAATGACCTGTCAAGCATGTGCCTTTAATAAAAGTTATAGTTAAGTTTTATTGATCTAATGACCAGTCCAAAATATAACAACCCGCATTTCCTATATAATACGAGATAACAAAGTAAAAACTGAGACACTAATATTTTCATCTTCTACTTCTATAAAATATTAAAAAATACTTCACAAAACTTAATAAATAATACATATCAAATTTCTTTAAGTGTTATTAGCAAATATTTGTGTAATATAATAACCTAAAGCAACAGATTAGATTGTTTTACAATTTCGTCTATTATTTGTAAATATTACAAAATATTTAACTTTCAAATATGAGTACCTATAGGAAAATCCTACTTGGGCTTCATGTAGGGTCTCATCTCATCGTCCTCATCTGCATTACACTTTAGAGTCTACATAGTCCAAAAACCTCACAATTGACTAATATAAAATATTTGTGAAAACTCCACCAAAATCCTATTAAATTCATCAAAATCCAACTCACCTATCCGCTTATGATCCTTGAAATCCTGCTGGGGCTCCACATAGGGTCTCAATTCGTCTTCCTCGTAGCCAGTGTTCATCCATTTGTCCCGCATTATGCTCTCGAGGGAGGCCCGTTTAGCTGGGTTCAGGACAAGGAACTTCTTTAGGAGGTTCTCACAGTCAGTTGACATGTAGAATGGTATTCTGAAATGAAAAGAAAGAAATAAATTATATTGATAGCTTGAATTATGTTGATAACTTGAATTATACAGGTAACTCTATCTGCATGAACTATGCAAGAGATGCCGACATCGACGACGACGAAAACAAATGACGATGGTAAATAGTAGGTACATTTGACTGTATAATATTTAAGACAATCTTAATTTTTTGACATACTTACACATTAAAATCACATTACTATTAAAAATCTCCTCATTATCAAGGGAAACCTAGGGTACGTGGGAAGACGTCTCACTGTACACGTGACGATCGTAGAGTCGATCCTTATGTAACATATTTTTTACATGCATATCTTCGCTTTAAAAAAACAAAGGGCGACGATGAGTTTCGCTACAAACCGCGCAATTATCTTTAATTTGGTGACAAATAACTTAATAATACAATACTTTTAATTTACTTTTAATTTACCTGTACTTTCCACGCAACACTCTCTCGCGCAGTTCCCTCAACGTCGACCCATCAAAGGGTAATGAACCCGACACCAGCGTGTACAGGATCACGCCCAGCGACCACACGTCCACTTCGGGACCGTCATATTTTTTACCTAATAAATAAAAATAGTTATAAGTTATAAAAGTTAATACTAATATAATTTTTGGTGCTATGGGTAAAAAGTATATACCTTATACTACCTTATATTTTAAATAAATTGGTCTTATTATCTTCATTTTATAATAGTAGTAATAAAAATAAAAAAATATAGAAGATTTTACAGAAGTTTTCAAAGTGTCATAAAGCACATTTTATTTTTTTGGAAAAACTCCATTTTAGTATTAAAAAGTATTCATCGAACCTGCAGCCACTGTCATACTTAATGTTACCTTGAAACAACTCGGGTGCGGCGTAGGGCGGGGAACCACAGAAAGTGTCCAATTTAGCTCCCGGAGTGAATTCATTTGAGAAACCAAAATCCGCTATTTTTATATTCATTTCACCGTCGAGAAGGAGATTTTCAGCCTGAAATTATTACAATATATTATGCATATTAGAGAATGTAAGAAGCTTTTGCCTTTCATTCAATACAAAATATTAAGTGAAGTAAATTTTAAATATAGATATTGCTCTATTTTTTAAAATTTGACTAATATTTAAACTATCTACTATGTAAAAATAGAAACATGTAATATTATACGCGATGGCTGTTGATTTTGATCTCTTGTAAAGTAATATTATGAGTTTAAATAGGGCGTACAAAAGTATAAGAGAAATGACATAAATACGACACGAAATAATACGAAAATCCTCAGTTTACTATCAACAGTAGAAATTATTGAAAAAAATAATAAAAAAATATTATAAATATGTATAAATAAGATACGTATGTACCTTCAAATCCCTGTGAATAATTCGTTTTTGATGACAATATTGCACGGCGGATACTATTTGGCGGAACTTCGCTCTCGCCTCCTTCTCCTTCATACGACCATGAAGCACTAGATAGTCGAATACCTGGAAAGATATACATAGAAATTAGAATATACTTTCACGCTGCATTCCACATACACGGGTACGAAGAGTCCGAATGGTGAGTGACGGAATGCTGGACTTTGTCCCATAAGTATAAAATATAAATAATATTTTTATGTCAGCTTTTTACTAAAATACTGACGTTAAATTAAGGAAAATTTGAAATTTTCGGCATTTAACACGCAATCGTTGTCGCCTAATGCAAACAAGAACTAGAAAGCATAATTAAAATTGTAAATTCAAAAGTAATATATGTATGCATGTACTTGTATTTTATATAAGCATACAATATATTAATGAAATATTCATATTCATATTCATACTCAATTTCTGGATCACAAATCACAAAAAAGAACCAAAATTAGGTGTCCTTAGCATTGATCTAAGAACTTGAAATAAATAACATTAGTATGTACAAAGTGGCACTTTCTACAAAAGTTGTCAAGTTCGAATCCCCCACAGAATACATTAAGAGGCAAAACTTAATGGGACTTCCATTAACTTTCCGTCTGAGTGTAACACAATCAGAAATAGTTTGAACTAGTTTTTTATTTCTATAGACTGAATTGGAGGATAGAAGTAAAATCATAAAAAAATACTAAGAGCAATTTTTTAAGACATCAAGATTTTTTTTATGATAATCCTAATGAGAGTTACTTGTAACTTTCCTGAATTATAAAAATATATACTAACAACACAGTAGTAAGACAAAATATAGAGCTATCACTTTAAGAATATACCACAAATAATACAAATACGAATGAAAATACAATAAGAATAATAAATAGTAATATTGTGTTGTTTAATTGTAAGAAAGAAAATTTAAAAATAAGCAACACTCGAAAGTGTATTTTAAATAATATAATTTTTATGTTTACCCCCTTCTACCCTCATTAAAATGATAATTGACAAAACATTTTAACTCAAAGTATATATACATTTTAAAATCGTAAAAATTATCTAAAACCCACCACAGTTAGGTACGTAAATAAACTACAAATAAAATAAAATGCACTCACTTCTCCACCGGACGCGTACTCCATTACGAGGTATAACGTCTTCTCGGTTTCGATCACTTGGAATAATTTCACGATATTGGGGTGGTCGAGCATTTTCATTATCCGTACCTGTAATAGAAATGGTAAGTAAAATTTGTTTAAAAAATGAACGAAACAATTTTATCCCAATACGTCCTCATTAAGAGCGTAGCAAAATGAATATTTGCAGTGGTAGGATGCCTATTGCTGATGCTGGATGACTCCATATATAGTATTCAGAGTATTCAGAGTGAAACAGAAACTAGCTTTTTTCTATTGCTAAGACATTTCGATCAAATGTCGGGATATCTAGTGTTAAGATATCTTAGTTTAATATACTTAATCATATTCCCAGGTGGGAATCGAACTTTAATTTAATATTCGTTATTAGAAAACAATTTAAAGTACATATTAAAAAACACCAATGAACGTTACCTCTCTGAACAGTTTCTGCAACGAGCCGGGGTTGAGTTGGGTCTTATCAATGATCTTTATAGCGACCTCCTTGCCGGTGGGCACATGCTTCGCTAGCTTCACTTTGGCGAAGTTGCCTTTGCCGATTGTCTTTAACAATTTGTACTTTCCTGTGTGCAATGGAATGGTAATACATAAATTTTAATTTAATATAAATTAAAAGAAATTAGCGAAATATGAACAAATAATTACATTATTTGTTCATATTTCGCTAATCTCTTTTTAAATTTTAATAATTCCCCTTTCTCTCTGCTATTCCTAATTTACACAATCTTTAGTTTTAATCATTCAAAATTTTCTAAAATGTAATTTGTCGCAATTTAAACTTGAAAAAGGTTAAATTTCATTTAACTAGCAAAGGCAAACATCTGTTAAATAAAAATATACTCTAAATTACATAACCTAAGTCTTCCATTATTTCCTTGCAAAAAACGTTTAAGTGTACCACTTTAATAAAATTAAAATTCTAAATAGATATTTTTAAAATCAATATTTATATACAAAATAACCAAATAACTAACCGATATGCGGCTCCTCAGATGCCCTGGACCGCGAGGAGACCCTCGCGCTGCCACCGGACGAGCCACCGCCGGCGCCCGCTGACGTCTCCGACGCGCTCTGGAATTATTACATTAACATACATAAATATATATGTATATGGATATTGAGTGACTTAAGAACTAAAGGCAAGAAAGAAATACATATTATATTAAAAACATACTGTTTAAAAGTAGGTATAACGCTTAATTATGTGACTGTGACTTTTAACAACTTAATTACGTATTTTACTGTTTTAATATAACAAAGTTTAACATAAAAATAGACATTAAAATACAGCGAGAATAATGAAATAACCTTAATTTTACATATTCTTAATTAAATTTATACATATATGAAAGTCAAAATAGTCAAAAAAACAAAATAAAATTTTTGTAGCTACACAAAATACTGTAAACGCAGTAAAACAGTAACAGGTATACAGTATCACGTCCATTACTTTTTTAAGTAGACTCGCTTTTGCGAGTAATGCACAAATATTGTAAGCCTAAAAATTTAATTTATATTACAATTTTATCATAAAGTTTAAGCCTTAAATGAAAGGACACTTAAAATATAAAACAGTAGAGATAGCAAAACAGGTAGACGAACTATAACTCTACAATCTACACTAATAGCATTATATACCTCGATTTTTTATGGTAAAAACAGGTCCGTATAATGTAAATACAATCTAGAAAATTGTTATATTTCTTAACAAAATTTTGAATAAAATAACGTTTTACTATGCTGAATTAATTATTGATGCTACTACAGATCGTAAGATTTTAATGAGTAACGTCTCTCGAGACACTAAATTAATATACACAAAATATATTTGTGTGTGTGTAAATTTATGTTACATGAAAAAACTTTATATTGTTTAATAGTATAAATACATTTTTTTATTTTTTATGATAATAAAAGTTCATCGAACCTTATCACTGTGGGTTATAAAAAACGAGAATCGAGATCGCCCTTTAGGATTTTCTGGGATAAGGAACAATATTGA
This sequence comes from Heliconius ethilla aerotome, assembly GCA_001485985.1. Taxonomy (NCBI): domain Eukaryota; kingdom Metazoa; phylum Arthropoda; class Insecta; order Lepidoptera; family Nymphalidae; genus Heliconius; species Heliconius ethilla. The sequence goes on along the minus strand of FAPJ01018298.1, from coordinate 5,201 downwards.
CACGATCTTAGAATTTTCATACAAAAAATATGTAGATACTATTTGTAAAGTTGAATCATTCGATATATCACAACTATAAATCTGCCTTCAGTTGATATAATATGATGTATTTTCTTTTCCTATGGCACAAATATGCACTCTATTCTTGGACAGATTACACAAAGTAATCTGTCCAACAATAGAGTGCTAAAAGTTTTTCAATGTAATCTATTAAATAAAAATAAATAAATTCAAAAAGAACAATTTTAAATGACAAATCTCTTTCAATCTACACTCGCGTTTCTATGAATCATACGATGACCAAAAGCATAAAAGATGTTATCAATGATATTTTAGCAATATAAACAAGCATTTTCCTGTAAAGTTACAATATAAATATATTTTTCTACAAATCGATTTTATATTTGCTAAGTTCGTAATATCCTCTTTAGCAATTAGTTTTTGATAACTTTTAATTGACCTCATGCTAAAAAAAAATATGATATGATATTTTTAGCTAAATTTTGAATCATTATCATTAATCGAACTCGATGACTCTTATAAAAATAAGTTATTTAAACAAGATTCTATTTAATACTTAACTATATTATTAAATCCTTAAACACAAAATTTTTAAATATCAAATAAAATCTACATATTAGCACTAAACTTATACTTTAATTATATTGTAAGACCGAAAGACTCTAATATATCAGAATGTCTTTATACAGAGGAAACAATAAATTGACTTTCCTATATTTTTACAAAACTGAACCAAACAACTCTAAAATTTAATTATTCATTCTCTTATTATTTATTTAACTCAAATTACAATAAAAAGCAACATATCTAAAACCTACCCCATGCAACCTCTCGATGGCTTTCGTCCGCCGTCTCCTCCACAGTTTCGATAGGAACACGGGCGCCAGTAGTGGCAGTACACGGTGACGCATCGTTTGGGGATTTATTTTGATTGTTTTAACGTGCACTCGGTAACAACGACTAGCTGTATAAGCTAGTCTTATAGTTTAATAGTTTTTAATTTAAAATATTTGTTTTAAAAAGTATATTTTTATCAAATATAGAACCTCCTTCTTTGAATTCGGTTAAAATTCACTTCACAGTATTATTTAGGGAAAATCCAATACAAATTACAAAACTTACTTCGCTTAACTCGAGTTATGTAAAGTGTGATCGAAAAAATTCGAGATTTTTAATTATAAAGTTTGGAACGGCTCTACGTATTTCCTTTCTGTTTAATAATTCACAAAATCCTTTCACAATTTTCTTATAAAAAACTTATTTTCATAAACAATTAGCACTTCAATAACACATTTTTCTGTACAAAAAATATACTACAGAATAATTGTTATAACCAGACATCAGCAAACGTCAGTATGTGGAGATACGTGATAAACTTTAACACGTTTTAAATCAGTCAAATAGCAGAGCGCACTAATAATAAATAATGTCGACGATACTCATATTTGCTATAATCGAGGCTATTGATAAGAAACAATAACAAACCGGAGTGATTCTTTTAAAACTAATAATTTACGTAATGTTTAATTAACATATTATTTTAGAACTTTAACTGAAGGAAAGGACATTTTTATAGCTTCACTCTGTACCGCGCCCCACTTTCCACGGATTTCTGGAGGCATTGCAAATTGGAAAAACTCAACGCCGCGCTTTTGCCTCGTTACTAGAGTGAGGAAAGTAAAATATTAAGCATTTCATTTCCTCGAGTGGGAATGGATAAGGATATTCTTCGAGGTGAGTAGTGGTGCAAGGGTACCACTACTCACCTCGAAGAATATCTATTATATTATTAGAATATCTATTAACATTCAAAAATCTGAACATAAAATTAATAATGAAATAACTTATTTTCAAAAACAAGTAACAATTATCCTATACTTGATAAAATTTTAAATGATGTATATAATTTTAAATTTTGCCTCCACAATTTAATATAAATACATTTATTTTATTAGGACGTCAAATATAAATAAATACAAAACCTACGCGAATAAATGTTTCTTTGTATAAAAGTATCACAAGACAATACCTATTTTAGAAGTACGTGACGTGATATACGAACGAGGTTATCTATAAGAAAAATATAACATCGTAATGTTATATTGCAATTGGCCTTATTGTTCTTCTGTTTTACTGTTACAATATATAGGCAATAGGAAAATATAGAGTCTTTTACTTTTACAGTTACAACAAACAGCATACGCAACCTTAAAAAACTCAAATATATCGTTTATTCGTACTATGTACTCCACCTAGGAACTCCATATTAAAACAGATTCACATGCATTAAAGATTTATAAATAAATCTTATAAATGAAACCACAATAAGTCTCTAATGACTACAATAATCACGTATGTTTTTGTATAGGAAAATACATTTTTAAAAATCCGACGTCACCTGCGATCTCCAACCGTGGTCATCTGAGACCATTTAAACTAAAAAAAAAGCACAAACGCTATGAATTGTAGGTAACATGTACATGACGACTCTTTAGAAAGACCTAACTATAAATGACTTAAGCAGAGTCATAAGCGCTCATTCCCACATGTAATATCAGTACGAACCGTGATCTCTAACCTGCAGCCCTAACGCAATAAATAAGCAGTTTAAATGTTTATTATGTAAAAATGTCGTAATAACATACATACAGCTATACGTTTTAAAAGTAATATGTTTAAATGAAAAAAAATTAAAGTGAGTAGAATAGTGCATCTAAGCCTACAGAAAAATTATTTATTTTATTATTTATATTCTAATATTTAAACACGGAATAGCTTTTGAGTGTAAAGACAGTTGTTGTGGGTTCGATGATTCTATCTAAATTCCGGGGAATAAAATATTATTATTTCCCCGGTTTGTAAAGACAAAAGAGGGCATCCATTCAATACGGAAGTATAGCGAAGGGTTTCGAAACATAAGAATAAGAAAACTACACTGGATTCTACGTTCTAATGGATCGCTTTTACCGTGATTGTATTGATTTTGATTGAAAATAGTGACACAACATTTTTTTTTCTCCAAAATAGGAGGAAGTTTTTCCCCTTACAACCGTTAACGTAAAAGTTTATTATATTCTCGATATCTATTGAAGATATTCTAATAAGGCAAAGCAAGTATCATTAATATTTTTATGTAATGTTAACTGACTCATATTAGAAAAAAACCTAAAAAAACATTAAATACGGATATATATAAAAATTTATATACAAATTAGAAAGGACTGACCAAACCACCTAACCTAACACCTTCAAATTTTGCAGATACCTCCTTTGTATACTGCAAATGAACACAAAGTAAGGAAATCTGGAAAATTCACCAAGAGAGTACAATAGGAGGTAGGGGAATGTATTGAATTTCGTTCTTTTAAAAGGAAGAAACATACTTACTCGCATACTCTCAATAACAAAATAAAGTGTTTACTACTAAAGATTGTGGGTTACTTTTTTACCGTAAATCTCATGGAAATGTGGAAACCATGAAGACAAAGCCGCGACCGAAAATCTAGTTTACAACATAAATTTCAACTAAAACTAAACTATAGTTTTAAAATCAATGAAACGTATATCGAAATCGATTTTGAATATAGCACGATTACGAACATAAAGGTCGGTAACGAATGGCACGTGGAAATAGCGTAATATGCGAGTTGATTGAATATAAATGCCGCCGTAAAAACTCGTGTTATATGAAATAATATTGCCATGGTATAACGTGGCGTTACTAAAGTCTATATTTTTATTGCTTACTACCTTTTGCCCGCGGCTTCGCCCGCGTTGTCAAATGGATATAACTATGACTTTTGTATTACATTGTAAGTGTCAAAGGTAACTTTGGCAGCAACTGTAAGTGGGCTATGCGAAAACGAATGAAGTGATGTAATTAAACCTTCTATATCTGCCTTTGTAAGTGGTCTATTTTACACCAAAATATTTTTTCAATTCAAAATGGTAGTTTTTTAGATTAGCAGTTTCTATCAAACAAACTCTTTTGTTTTATTATATTTGCATAAATAATATGTAAAAACCGTTGATGAAATTCTAAATTATTTCATGTATCATTTGTTTTGTTTTATGTATCATTTACTTTATGTATCATTTTTCAAAATCGATTCACTGGTTTAACAGTTGCAATGAAACAAAGCAACGGACGTACATACATACATATGCATAAAAAACATAACCCTTCTTTTGGGCTTCGCCGCAGTCGGGTAGGTACTTATATTAAAAGGCATATTGATTATTTTAATGTGGGTCACTCATGTGGGTCACGTGATGTAAGTGTCGCACATCACACACGTCCGCTCGCGTTGTTGGCGAAATGACCAAAACAATTACATTCCGCTTAATTTGCATTTGTTTTAACATGTCACTTGTTTCTGTTATAATATTTTCGTTTTCTCGGTCTTGTAACAAGGCAAAACTTTCTGCCGGAAGTATCTTAATGGGAAATGTCTTAACACTAGGTTCCCAGTTACCCAGGTTCCCTCTGCCTATCCTGCTATGTGAGGGATACAGTGAGAAGCTAAAAATTTGTAATTGTACTAAAGATATTTGGAAAATTTGGATGGTGCCAATAGTGAATTTAAAGTCCAGAATTTTATTAAGATTTTTACTGCATTGTTCAAAAAATACATGCGTTTACAACAAATATAAACATAAAAAACCACCCACCCAGATATGTATAAAATTAGCAAGAAACTTGGTCCAAATATGTCAACAATCACATTGTTACCAAAGTGTAGGGTAAATTTAAGTTTAAAAAGCACTCTCTCCCGACTCGCCGTCTGTCGCCGCCGAGATGAAAACTAAACTTTGTCTTGGTACGAACTAAAAGTGCCCAAGGTACGACGGGCTGTCGTCGTAAGTGACACGTATCCCGCATTCTGTTGCTTAAATAACGTGTTTCGGTTGTGTGGTGTCTGTATGATCTAGTATAATATACATTTTAAATTGTTTTATTTAAGTACAAGAATTCTGCTGAGTGGTTTTTTAGCTTCTATAATAGATATGTTAATCGACCTAATTTTAATTTTTTTTTTATCTTTCATGTACACAATCGACTTTCCTATCCTTTTATTTTTATATCGATAAATGGAACGAAAGTATTACGGCGCAGACTTTGTAGTGCCCACACGTGGAAATTATGGAAACTGTCATGTCCCCTCACCCTACTACTGAAT
>FAPJ01018263.1:272-16505 GCA_001485985.1 Heliconius ethilla aerotome | reverse complement strand
AATAAAACGGACGTGCGAAGTTTAAAAAAGAACAAAAATTTCAATATGATTATTACAAAAATAAAGATTTGCAGATATACGAAAACTTATGTTAAATAATATATATAATGATTTATTGTTGTCAAATAACAATGTCAATCTTTTCTGATTTAGATGAAATCTTTTTTTATTTCTTTATTTAATATCACGTAGAAAATTTTTGAAACGCAGTAATAGTAAGTGATTATGTAAGCTGCAAGCGAGCATGGACTTCAGTGATCTGTGTCCCTATCGGAATACCTGTAACCAGTTTAGTAAGTAGCTCTATTCTCCTTCAACTTTGTTACAGGATAGTAAAATTGTTGAGAAAAAGTTCCCTTTTGGTATACCAGTACTTCTAACTACTTCTAACGTTTGTTTATAAATGTTTACATATTATACTATTTACTTAAAAAACAGTGTACTACCTTTCCGGGCCTTACATCTTTATATTTTTTTGATAACTTTCTTTGTATAGATATATTTTTTAAATACTATTTTATTGAATTTATAAAAAAAACATGTCACAGTACCTATGCATATTATCATAATATTATTGTAATTTGTCATAAAACTACGTCAGAACTCAAGGTTGTATAGAACTAGCATGTGAAATATTTATATATTTTCACTTAATAATCAATACAATCAATTATTTTGTTTTATTGCTTTAATTCTTCAATTATTAGCTTGCTTGAAAAATTCACATAAATTTACATAAATATAAAATTCGGGAAGCAATTTGTTGTAGTACCTATATAGTTTATTATTTCCAGGCGCTTCTCTTATAAAATTCGAAATATCATTATTGCCTTTAAACTTTATGTAGAGAGAGAGAGGACAACGTCGTGGGAGGGGCACAAGCGTGCGGTTGTAAACGTGACGATTGTGGGTTCGAAGCAAAAAAAAGTTAGAGTGAATCGCTGAGTTCTATCACTCAATAGTCAACACGTCGTCTCGAATCATCAGGCGGCAAGTGATGAAGGGTTTCTATCTTTTTTCAAGCATTGTTTTTAAAGTTAATAATTACCTAAGGTTCTTTTCTTATTATTATTCTTACGTAGTTTGCACATTTGACTGCATAATCTAATACAACTTATTGATATTACCTGCATCCTGTTGAAGCGGTCATGGCGCAGGGGCGCAAGGTGTGACTATAACGCGACGGTTGTCGGTTCGATACTCACTTGTTGGGAATGAAATAATGTTTTTAGGGTACCGTACTTTTTAAAGAAAACAGGCACCCTTATAAGATCACTGTTGTTCGTCTGTCCCACCCTCTCTCTCTGTAATTAAATTAAATCAACTTCACGTGTAGTTAAATCCTAAAAAGTAATACCCTTAAAGGGGGGCAACATTTGGTGCTAGTTCATGTGAGGTATCAGATGAAAGGGCTCTGGCTAAGCTCAGCCTGAATTTCAGAAAAAGCTCGAGACCTCCAATTTTCGTACGGAACCCTCGGTGGGTAAGTCCGACCCGCACTTGTCAGGTTTTTTAATATTTTCATTTCTTCGCTCTGCTATTTGCGGGCAATAGCGTTTTTAACTTTTTGCTAAAATAGAGATATTATAATATTGTTATTCTGCATTTTCAATTCATATGATACCTGGAATACAAAACATTTCTTTCTCAAGTACTCATACCGATGCACCTCAAGTGTCGGTTCCTTTCCTAGAGTGCCTCAAAGTCCCAACTTATTTAATAATAACAAGTTGGCGCCTATAAACTCTTTACCAAAATATATTGAATAGCATTTGCTTGTTTTTTTTTTCACTGTACGGATCCAACAATCGCATAAAACTAATCTATTTTACCTTTTTTTAGATCAAATAAGTAAGCCCACACTGAGTACTACTGCTACTGAACTACCGGTGCCTGCTTGGAGAGGTAAGATATTTTTAAATTAAATTTTATAAGCGCCCACTACACTACTCGGCGAAGTACTCGTTGAAGTTGATTGCAGTGCGAAATACCTACGTGGCCACACACTCTTGCTACCTCGCGGGTAACTCAGTCACTCCCCCTTCTTTACATCACTCTCAAAAACTCAAACTCTGACGCGTCGAGAATTTCAAATGATCGAATTTTTTTACGAATCTTTTATCATAGACCGTATTATTAATATGGAGCTCATGTTTGGTGGAAGTACGTAACCGAGTAGGTGCAGTAATCTGCCGCGCTTTGGTAAATCCATAAAGTCCTCTCTCCGGCTCTTCTACGATATTGTTTAAAATAAATTTGAATTGTAACATGAAATTGAGTAAAATATATATTTTTTTAAGTGCATGATAATCTTTAATATATTTGTGTTATTGATAATCGTTTTAGTAGAAAGAAAATACAAAAAAACTATATCCTTATTTTATTCATTTATGAACTATCATCAGTGAACGCATGTAGCGTGAACTGTATGGTCATCACATTTTTACAACATTTTATGTTCACCATGAGAGCTCAGAGCCGTTGTATTGTAAGAATTTGCCGTTATGTTCCTCTCGAAGATTCTGAATAGTTTCAAGCATACCAGATACACTGGTGTCTACTTCTAGCGGTGCGTTACTACCGCCCATTTCAGTCTTTACCCACCCTGGATGCATGGATATGATAATTATTTGATCCCTTTTCAAATCTATACTCATAGATTTGGTTGCTGCATTTAGTGCTGCCTGTGGATAAGTAATTTGTGAAATAAGAAATACTAGAAAAATATATCTAATATTTTACGTAGATATTTTGTAATATTTTAGTAAAAGATAGAATTTGGAAATTCTATTCCATGTTTTTTACTAAAATATTACATTATCTTTTACGTTGTCAATGTTGCTATATTTTAAAATTTAAAGTGATATGTCTATCGACCTATGATAAAATTTAATTAATAATGTGAAAGTATATAACAAAATACCTTTGAACATCTATATGGATAAAAACCTCCTTTATCATTGTCCGCAATGGATCCTAATATAGAACTCATATTTACAACGGCTGCTCGTTCGGAGCCCATCGGTTTGTCACTATTAGCCTCTGATGCTTGTTTAAGCAATGGCAGGAGTGCCTTAAAATTATATAATATAATATATTAATATAATAATTATATAAAATATGAAATGAAATATTTACGACAAAATAATATATTGTGTTTTCAAATTATTTGCTTTAAAATAACTTTAACAGATATGCACAACTTAGAATCAATTTATAGATAGTTATAATTTTATACCTTTGTTAGCATAATAGGTGCAATGGTATTAACAGTCAGATTTTGCAGTAAATTATCCGCCTTTACCAAACCTAGTTTTGTAAACTTTGTGCTAACTCCAGCATTGTTGATTAAGAGGTTCAGACCTTTATCGCCTATAACTTCCTTTACTTGTAATGCTATATCATCAATTTGTTTTAAGTCTGTAACATCTACAAATAAAAATTAATGAAATCATATTGTAACATTACATCACATTGTAAGTGTTAGACAAGTAATGTAGCAAACTGTATATAAAAATAAATTTAAAGTTTATTTAAGCACTTTCTTTTTCTGTAAGCGTTTTCTATACTAATTAAATATACATGTAAATAGTAAGTACCTAGATGTAAGATGTGGAGGTTTTTGTTGTCTTTCGAAAGTGTGCTCAGCTCCTGTAATATAATACATAAAGGAGATACAATAACATGCAGAATAAGAAGATACAATAACAGACATACTAGTTTCCAAATATGTATTTTTGAATTTTATACTATTTTTTTTATATATTTTGTTCAAATATTTTTTCTGTGAGATGATCGCCAAAAGTTATATTTGTTCGCATACAATAACTATTACTAAGTAAAAAAGTTATATGCTAATATTTAAAAAAATCAATATTTAATTACAGCAGTGTAGCAATAGTTCCTCTGGGTCCTTGATAGCAATGATTAACAAGCGTATTTTGTAAAAAAGAAGTAAAAATAATTGTGTTGTATATTTTCTAATACATACATGATTAAAAAAAAGATAAGGTTACTTTGAATAATAGCTATATATTGGTCCATATGATATGAAACAAGAGACATAAATAATCCTTTTTTTATATATACATATTTGTTTTTTGTTTTATTTCTATTATATTAGGATTAAAGATATTAATAAAATGCAATACGTTTTCTTCCACTACATTGTAACAGTTGCGAAATATCCCGGTGTTCTACAAGTTTAAGAATCATCTCGATTCTCGACTAGCACCGTCATTGCACTTCTCTACAAACGTCGCAGGTGACGTCATCTGTCAAGTCATGCTCGACTCGCCGCTAGGACGGATTGCCTCATGTTGTCTCTTTCCACCATTCTAGCGATACTAAAAACTGCTTTATAAAATACGCGACGTACATTCCGCCTTATTATTTTGTACCGTTGTCGAAAAGACACACACTCTGTGTTGAAGTGTTAAATATTCAGTGACAAATTTTTAATTGAAAATGGCACCTATAGGTGAGTACAATGTTCAATTTATTACCTCAGACTTGCGTCGGCAAGTTGCGAATATATTCTCAACCTTGTTGTGTTTTAATAAATGTTTTACGAATCCAAGTCCTAAGCCACGGTTCGCTCCCGTAATTAGTGCGGTCTTCATATTGAGAATTTTACAACTATTATAATTCGTACGTGCTATACGAAGTTATCTCTTTACTGGCGAAATATTTCTAGTGAACTGTGAGACTGTCTCTGTCACATTTAATAGCGCGTCAATATGTCAATTCTCAATAAATTCTTAAGAATAAGTAATTATGTGAAACCTTTCAATAGAACCGAGTGTTTTTTTGTGTTCTCGAGGCGTACCTTTGCTAGTAAGTTAGCATGTATAACTAAATAGTAACCTTGGTTTTCTTAGTTACAATATAACCTCTTTTTGTTGAAGCTAATATCTGAAAGAAGTTCGTTAATGCTTGCGACTTACTTGTCTTGATACACAAGTAACGAGCCCAGTAAAATGACTAGAATGAGTTAATTATACAGATAATACAACCAATAATATTACCTTTTCATTTTTGTATAAGAAAATTAAATACATAAGAATACATATTTATAAAACTACTGTTTAAGTAAATATATTTGTTTTGGTAACAACACTAGGTGGTTGGATGTGTTGTGGACATAAGAAAAAATCGGTAGCTCCTTTAGTTGATCAAGGTATTGTTGCAAAACACTTCTTACAGGCATCTGTGCTGTTGCATAAATTGTGTCTTGTTATGCTTTAATACTGCACTGTACATAAAATTTATTATGATTGGTACAGACAACTAAAGTATAAGAACAAAATAATGGTGGTGATTTTTCCCTACAAACTTTCAACCTCTATTTCATCCATTTTGAAATTTTTCAAAATCTGTTCTTATTGAGTGTCCACATTATGAAAATAAACATCTATCCAAATTTCACGTATAAATATGTCACATATAAATATGAGATATAATTTAAAATTATTATACAAAATGCACTTTGTTATGGTATCATCTGCATATTGTAGATGGGTCTTTCGACTATGATTTGGCTGTCATTGGTGGAGGGTCCGGAGGCCTGGCCTGTGCTAAGGAGGCAATTAATCAAGGGGCAAAAGTTGCTGTATTAGATTATGTTCAGCCATCACCACAAGGATCAAAGTGGGGTCTTGGAGGCACTTGTGTCAATGTTGGATGTATTCCTAAGAAGCTGATGCATCAAGCTGCATTACTAGGGGAAGGTATTCATGTAAGTATTGTGTTATGATTTATATCTCAATTTTTTCTTCTTATTATTTTCTGAATAGTAATGCTGCAATTTTCTTTTAATGTGCAATTGGTAAAATATTTTTTTGTATTTATAGGATATGGTAAGTCCTCCCTTCTCCTTGGACTTCTATCCCTTCCAAATCTTGAATTCCTTTGGCTTTGGACTAAATGGTTGGATCTTTTTAGTAATATATAATTTTAGGATTTTTAGTTTGCACTGGTATATAGAAATGGTAATCTTATTTCACTGTAGTTATTATCAAAGTATTAACTATTAGCTAAGTGCTGTTTGTGGTTTTTGAAATTCTATATTCATGTTTTATCTTTATTTACATGTAGTCAATACTCCACACTACACTGTAGTTTTCACACACTAGAAACTTAGCAATATCAGTTTCATTTTAATGTTGCTGTTGTTTTTTAATATTTTTTTACATGGTAATAATAATTCTTTGAAGAAAAATTATACATAACAATTCTATATCATAATTTTTTAATAATAATTTGACTTTTCTATTTCCAAACTCTGTTAAAATATTTGGTTTACCATATTTATATGATACTTATATGTTAATTTTCTCTTTGCCTTCTAACTAGTGCAAAATTATAAACATTAAAAATCCATTAATCCATTATCTGTAGTAGTAGCAGACAATACAGTAACAGACCCTTCCTTTTAGAAATACATTCTTTAATAATACATAAATAAAAGATTTTACTGAGACCATTATATTGTTCTAAGAAATTTTATTTTAAAGTTTAAAAAATAGCATATATTTGATAAATATATGTTTTTTAAATATTTAACCTTTACTTAATTAATATGAAAAACTACACTACTAACCATAGAAATGTTTACAGTACAGTTAACAATTTTTTTATTTCTCAATAGTTTCTCACCTTTTATTATGTTGTTTATGTTTTCACTTAATTTAAACCTAGAAACTGTGTTTTACTAACAATAGTGGAGAAATTCTCACAATAGCAGTACTTAGTTTACTTATATTAATTAAATTAATAACTGCTTTTGTATAAACCAAAAAGGAAACATAAAAAAGGCACAAAATTCACTATTGGATGTGACATGTTATATATAATTAGTTTACTGCAACATATCAATATCCTCACATCGTCTCATAATAAATCCCCTGATATCTAATCTATGGAGCTAATCTGCTATAAATTATAAAACTTTTATTAAATATATGTATATACAGAGTAAATATTCACTCTTACTTTGTACATTGTTATACATTAGGGTGGGTCACTTTACTATGGAAAAAATAAAAGTTTGTGATTCGAATTCTAATAGTAATATTATGTTGTAGTATACTAATATATATAAGTAGTTTAAGCGAAATAACGTATAATTAAACATACATCTTAAGCCCGCGCAGTCTCAGCGAAATTTTAAGTTTTTGAAAAAAATCATGTATTACGAAATGTCATAGTTCTTTAATAAAAAAATCTTAAAATACTCTAAAAACATAACAAGTATTCAGAGAAAGACATATATTAACGTTAGAAACATAAAACTTAAACAAATACACATTAAAAGTTATCAAAAAAATATTTATTTTTATACAAAAAATCCCGCCTATTATCGAACTTCGGCATAAATTTCCTAGTAGCAAGTTTTGCATAAATCATACCATTTATTGGTTTTCATTGAATAACATCTATAATTGATTTTAATGGACTTGATAAGAATAGCGAACTTTCAATCCACTTCCAAATCTGTGCAGCAATCTATACTTGAATTAGGTCGCCAGTACAGTGTTTGCACCGATTTAATGACACTTAAAATCTAATTGACATCTTTTCTGGTATTAAACTATTAGAGCGTTATGGTGCTAGTTTTAATTTTAAATACAGCTATTCTCATATTTCCGCGTGTGTTATGAGTCATTCGTGACATAACATGGTAATATAATAACATGAAATAATTGTATCACTGTATCGACATTTTTATATGTACGTTACCATTTATATACCGTGACTTGCTATTTGTAAGGTAACTTGAATATCCTCCTATTTGTGGTTTTGAGTTATTTTTGTATTGGTCAATTCGAATCAAAGCAGCAATTTTTTTAAAAATTAATTAAATCAGCTTTACGCTGTATCCCGCACACACCAGGGTAGGCACCGAGAGGGAACTCAGTGTTAAGACACTTTCCGCCGAATTCTGGCATTGCGTGTTGAATGGCGGAACTCAACGCCGCTCTTTACCTCGACATTATAGTGAAAAAATGAAAATATATATTTATAATTTTTTACTGGAGCGGGTATCGAAGCCACAGCCACAGCCCAGGCTGAAGCTGCAGTGTGTTATGTTGAAACGAATAATGTGATAACATATAGCAAGTATACCTATAGTCTTTCTCGATGAATGGATGTTCTAATAAAAAATACATTTTTCAATTTCATTCTGTTAACAGTTCCTGAGATTATTTCGTTGAACCAGACAAATTGTTTGTTCTCATAATATTAGTAGAAATTTATCATGTCAAACCTATGCCCCGTAACTAAAAAAAACATCAGTTATAAATCCATACTTACGCCTAGACTCTTAGAGTATGCACCGTAGTCATGAAACAAGGAAGTCGGTACCTTAAATTAAGCAAATAGCGTTCTGTAATATGCCGCTATAAACGAGTAGACTACAATCCTAGAAAATGTCTCAAGGTTAATGTCTATTGTAATGTCTATTTTAAATTTCCGTATTGAAACAATATTAACAACATTTTGGCAAAATTATGGTAAGCAATGGTTGTAGGTTGTCTGGTAACAAGTTGCAACTTTGATTATTACCATCTAGCATTTTTTATATAAGATCAACGTGATCGACCTACCTACTTCCTTACATTTGTTATGTTTAAGTTTGAGGGGATTAAAGGTCGAAATGATGTAGTATATCAATTTTGCATGATAAGATAGATACGTAAAATTGAAAGAAAATCCTTCTCTCCGTCTATACATATATTATATTTAAATTAACTCATCGCTGCCTGTACATAGAAGATATATGAGAAAACTTATAGGTGGTATATTTTATTAATATAATGTAATAGAAATAATAAAAATATTTTAAGTTTATTGTCTTCACGCTAATCTCAGAAACGGCTTAACCGATTTACAGTTTTTACCATTGTTCTTTGGCAAACTTCCCTTAACATGTAGTGTTTGTTTTATTTCAATGCATACACTACATGTTATTGCTACAAAATAAATGTTTTAGTGAAATGGCTGAAACTTTCGTTTTCAATATATGAATATTGTCTTTAAAATGTTAATGTTATTAAATCACGAAAGTTATTCACATAAAAAAATAAATTATTGTTTAGTGCGGGTCGCTAGTCTAATAAATTACTAAAATTATATATTAATTGTTATAATAAAATTAAAATAATAATTGATATCTCATACCTGATGAACGTAGTGTGATCATAGATAGCGCTGATAGACGTGTTATCGTCTCACACGTTATGTAATAAAATACAATATATAAGTGAAATATGTTCTCCTTACCGCTATTTGTTGAATGCATATTATATATAAGAATATGAAAAAAATATAAGCTATGATCATGAGAGTAGGAATACGAGGAAAGGGTGGTCTTTGCCCGTCAACGAATAGTCTTGTGCCCCAGAATTTTTATTAAAAATAGCACTAAAAAATAAAACTTTATACGAATATATCTGTTCAAAGCTAAAATCCTTTTTAAGATGCAGTAACTATTTTTATATAAAGAAAAAAATTGCTAAATCATTGATTGTTTTATCCCTTCGAATTAATGTTCTAAAGATATTTGTAGCGAAACATTAGATATCAGTATTATACTTTATCTTGATGTAATTTTGATATTATCGATAAGAATATGTAACATATTCTTACATACATATACATAGGTATATCAATATAATTTAGTTGTTTTTTTTCTTATTTTTATTAGGCACGTAAAGAACTTGATGTTCGTTAGTTTCTTAAGTCTTTTTCTGCGTACTCTGTTGTAAGACCGTGCGATGCGCGACAGGCAACAGACCGAGTCAAATGTCGTAATGGAGCTCTTATTACAGTGGAAAAATATCGAACTTTAAGTGACAATATTTGCTAACCGTCAGGTGCGTGTTCAGATCTTTGATTGACAGTCACATAAAAATAGCTTCTGCCTCCTAATGCCACTTTGGTATAACTGTAATATTCTGCAAGTATTCATGACCTTTGAATATGTAGGTAGGTGGCAGATGGTTTGGCCATTGGTCATGGAGAAATGCGTCAATGAACCATCCCTCTCTTAAGATCACAATAAAAGGCTGTAGGATCGCATACCTATGTAGTTTTGCAGGATCCAATATTTAACATCTAAATAGCACTCCATGATATTACTTTTGATGAAACATTAGTAGATAGTAACTAATAATAAGCTAATTATAGAACCGGAGATTTATTTATTATCTAGATTTTATAACATTTTTTTTATTTTTATTCATGCCCTTGAATCTAAGTTATTAGCATAGTATAAAAAGCATCGAGAATATACCTAATCGTTTCCGATCTCACGTATTGTTAAATGACTAATGTGTAATGGTTGCGTTCCCGCATACCGCATGCATTGATTGATCTTCATATAATACAAATATAAGATTTATTTTATTACGAAATAATACTTTTTTTTTTCTAAACGATTTTAAAAGTTGATTTTCTGTTTTATTTAAAGTAAAAAAAAAATTGAGACTTAATACTCAACACATTTTCATATTTTTTTTAATGCATAATCCAACTGGTAAAATATAGTCAGTCGCAGATATTGATCGTGTGTTAAGAAAAAAACAAACAAATGTAGCTTTGAACCTAACCTAAATGCTTATTTATACATTACTAATATTCACATTTGGTTATTCTATTTTATCTTCCTGGCGTTAATCCCGGCGTTTGCCAGGGTATGTTTTCCTGCTAAACCTACTTCCTGCTGAACCTTTAAACGTTTTCCTTATATATAAATCTAATTAAGAGCCGGATTTTTTACAATAAAATGTTAAGTTTGTCTATGTTTAGTTTCGGACGACCTCTAAATTGGATAGTAAAAAAATATTGTTCCTTTAATTACCAGAATGCTCGCTAATAACGTATTACGTTGACCGTTTAATGGCTTTTGACCTAAATTAAAGATGTTATCAACTTTTTTATTATTTAATCAGAAAATTGCAGCATTACTTTTAAATTTTTGTATAGTACTGAATTACTTGTCATTTAATAAAATTATTGTATTTTGTAATATATTTTAAGTGTTATTCGCGTACTTTAATTAACAATAATAAATTCAAAAATGTCTGTTTTTTTATTTCATTTTTTTAGGTAGACACTTTTAAAAGTAAAGTATCTTATATGGTTTTCTATGTATACCGGAAAAAGTAATTTTATATCAAAATAATATTTTAGGAAGCAGTCGCGTACGGGTGGGAGGTACCCTCACTGCAGCAAGTCAAAATAAACTGGGCAGAACTAACACAAGCCGTACAAAATCACATCAAATCAGTTAACTGGGTAACTCGGGTCGACTTGAGGGAAAAGCAGATTGAGTACATCAATGGACTTGGTGAATTTAAAGATCCCCACACGATTATTGCAACTATGAAGAATGGGAGCAAGAAGGAACTTACGGCTAGGAATATAGTCATAGCTGTCGGTGGAAGACCACATTATCCAGATATTCCTGGAGCCAAGGAGTACTGTATCAGCAGTGACGATATTTTCAGCTTGAGCCATCCTCCAGGCAAGACCCTCGTCGTTGGTGCTGGATGTAAGTATTCGAATTTCTTTTTATAGCTGTACGCTATACTAAGGTAGGCACAGGGAACCCAGTGCTACGACACTATGATCCCTACTTTTCGAGGCATTGTATATATTGTGGCGGTATTTAACGCCGCGTTTTGTCTTATTACTAGAGCTAGGAAATTAAAATGTTAAATAAATTTAAAATGTCATGGCCCTTTTTAGTTAAAAGGTTAGTTCATTCGTAAGTTATTTTGTTCACTCAATGCTTTATAAAGGTTACGGGCGATCGATTTCGTATGACGTCTGTTTAATTAGTGAGCGAGTCTTAGTTGTTTAGCAAGTTTTTTTAGTTTTATGACGGAAATTATTTTATAACGATAGGTTAGGTTAATCCGTTTTGCTATTTCTTTAGATATTTATGTATATTGGTATTACTATAAGAGTAACTTAAATACTCAAAATTTCCGTCAACGTTTTAAAAATTTATGTGACGAAAAAAACTGATATTTTACTTAAATTTCTTACTTGAAGTAAAAAACGATTATCAATAAAATAAAATAAACAATATAATGTTAACTCATTATACTTCTTTTAGATATCGGCCTGGAATGCGCTGGTTTCCTCAACTCCCTAGGCTTCTCAGCCACAGTGCTCGTCAGGTCTGTTCCTCTAAGAGGCTTCGACCAGCAGATGGCAAGTCTCGTGACTATCGAGATGGAGGACAAAGGTGTTAAGTTCCATCACAGAGCTATCCCACTGTCGGTGGAGAAACTTGAGAACGGACAGTTGAAGGCCAGGTGGATTAATACGGAGACTAAGGAACAGTTAGTATTCATTGTCTTTGATTTTTTTAGTTTCACGCTGTATCCCGTCTATAAAAGGTTAGTCAGATGGAACCCAATGCTAAGATACTCCGTTCCCCACGCCCTGACATATTTTGGAGACATTGCGTGTTGACTGGCTGAACATAACGCCGCGCCTTGAATTGTTACCAGGGCGTGGAAATGAAAATTTTAATTAATTTACACGCTGTGCCACTACAACACGTCTGGCCACTCGTTTTTCGATTGCTTTGTATTTTTCATTAGAATTTAATTTGAATGATTTTATTATTTTGAAAAAGTATATTTTAAATTTTAGTAATTTTAATTATAAATATTTTGCTTTTATAACTAACTGATTGTCCTTTAAAAGTTTGTTGCTCTACCAAACAAAACTAAGAGAATGTTGAAATGTATATACTTCAAATGTGAGCACATTACTTATATTTTGCTATATTTAAATATGTAATCTCTAACTAACAGAAGCGAAGATGTTTTCGACACAGTGCTCTTGGCTACGGGACGTTACGCGCTCACTGAACAACTCAATCTTAAGGCTGCTGGAGTAAATGTGAGTTATTTTTTTAAATAGCCTATTTAAAAAAATAACCTACATAAATAGATTAACAGATAAATTTATATTTCATATTATGAGAGTGGGCATTAAACTTACTACCTACTTGTTTCTTGTGGTTATTACATTTTATTATGACATTTTTATTGATTTCAAAATTTTATTAATAAATGTTATTATATAACATTTCAGTCACTATCAGAACACGGCAAGGTAATAGCCGAAACAGAACAAACAAACGTGCCCCACATCTATGCAGTGGGTGACGTCCTCGAAGGGAGGCCGGAACTGACGCCGGTCGCCATACACGCCGGGAGACTGTTGGCGAAAAGGATGTTTGCCGGGGGTTCCCAGCAGATGGACTATGAGAATGTGGCAACCACTGTGTTCACCCCGTTAGAGTATGGTTGCGTGGGGTTGAGCGAAGAGGTAGCTAGCGAAAGGTGAGTGTTCTATTTCAGTTTCATATTTTTTGTCTTAAATTTCCACTACCCAAAGATAATCGCTAAGAATTTTAAGACATTCCCGTTACGTTATAAATTTTATGTTTTCTCAAAAAAAAATCTTTGTAATTTCACCTGAGATAAAAAAATATCTATAAATATGTCAGCCTTTTCCTTTTTCCCTATATTGTAAATCAGTGTCGACTATCTAAATATTTATCGTATAGATTTGTAGATAACATTAGATAATATGTAAATACCTTATCAGATTATGACGTTGATATTATTTCTATTATCAATTTAACGTTTGACCTTTAGTTGTTGTGTAGTAATATTGTATATGAACATAAAGTTAAAGGATTTAGAATTAGTGTTTGTAATAGTTAATATCTGTGAACGGAAACTAGTCATGCCAGGGGGGCGAGATGAAAATATTTTTTCTCTTGAGTGGGGATTGAACTGCCAACATTCATATATATCAAAGAATAGCCCATTGCGCCATGATGATTTATAAATTGTATAATTTAGGACGTCATTTTAAAAATAGCTTTGGTGTTTTTTTTCATCATTAACTAAGATATTTTTATCATAAAAATGTCAGGTAATAATTAGATTGCTTAAAAATGATATTAACTATTAATAAGTAACTTTAATGTATTTTCATTTTTTTTTCAGATTCGGTGCTGACAACCTAGAAGTGTACCACGCGTTCTACAAACCAACAGAATTCTTCATTCCCCAAAGAAGCATTCGTAACTGCTATTTAAAGGCTGTAGCCCTAAGGGAAGCCCCGCAACGTATTCTGGGCCTCCACTTCGTGGGGCCAGTCGCTGGTGAAGTAATTCAAGGGTTTGCTGCCGCCATTAAGTAAGTTGTTTTAATTAGCCTTACCCTTTTTGTAAATGTAATGTTAACACACTACATTTTCCTCTCTCTACCTCAATAGTAAGAGTTTAATGGTTGAAGCAATGGATTCACCACCGACTTGTAAGATAAGGAGGATTTAATTTCCACTCTCATCAAAAATTATATGTGGAGAATTTTTAATGGCTTTTTATGTGTTACCAGTACAATAGTCAATATTATTTCCCGTAATTGAAATATGTATATTTTATTTCTTTACAGTAACTTAGCGTTTTACGTATAAAACTTTATGAATACTTTACACAAAAACTTTGTAAAAAATATTAATACTAGATTAATGATAGAGAATTTAAATCGATTTTTATTTTATTTTACATATTTTAGCGACCTTGCATGTCATTGAAACCTAAGAACTACACCTATAAAAAATATAACGGAAAAATAACAATAAAAAAATATATTAACAATCCCTGGTAGCAATCAATCTCAAACAATAAATATATTGCTTTTTTACTAAATTAATTAAATTAATTCCAGATGCGGTATAACAATGGAACAATTAATCAACACGGTCGGTATTCACCCAACCATAGCTGAGGAATTCACCCGTCTCAACATAACCAAGCGCTCCGGCAAAGACCCCAACCCTGCTTCATGCTGCAGCTAAACTATAAAAATACTTTTAAAAATCCTAGCCTTTATATAATATGTCTGTCATTGTTACCACCAGTAAAATAGCTTAATAAAATATGTCTGTCAGTGTTGCCACTATTAAAGTAGATTAATTAATATTCGTTTATGTGAATTGGCATTGGCACTATCTTGCATTGTGTGTGCTTTTGTTATGATGAATGTTTTTAGGCTGTAATGTTTTGTATTCCAAATTTGAAAATGTATGTAAATGTCTTAGATTAATTTCTTATTTTTATATTATCTGTTCTATTGAATGTACTCAATATATGTTACAAATTAAAAACTATTGTCATACTCTTCGTTTGATCTGTAGACATATTGTTTAGAATAGGACTATAATAAGTTTTTGAATTTGGAAAACAATTGAAATACATGCCTTTCCATTATTAAATGATTTTTACATATTACACTGCATTAATTATAAATATGAAACTTAACTAAATTAATGAGAACACTACACATACAATTGTAGTGCTTAAATTTGATAATTATTAAATTAAATGTTAAAAAATTGATGTTATTTCTTACTATATGTATTGATTTTTTTTTAATTGTTCTAGTTTTGCACCTCACGAAAGAAAAGGGCATTTATTTAGATGAAGACTATCACAAATTAAAAATGAGTGCTTTATATTATTCCATACTATAACTTGCCTATAATTTTGTACACGGATAAAAAATATTATTATAAGCAATTATTTATGATACAGAACAAAAAGTGAGACTAATATTCTATTATTATATTAACAAAGAAATTTAAAAACTTTTCGGTGCTGTTTTATCATCTTGCCTTATTTTAAAAGACATTTAGAAATTGAATAAATTATATGTACGTTACGATATACAGTATTACGTTAGTCCTTTCATTATAACCTCCGAGCACATTAATTTTGTCAATATTGATTTAAACCAATAAATTGATATATTTTTTAAATATTTTTGTATTTATTAATCTACCTAAGATTGGCAACCTGGGCAATACAAAATGTGACTAAATGCAATAGGTTGTATGTTCGATTCCCACTTGATGAAACGAAATATCTAATGTTTTTATTCCTTTGCTCTGCCTCTAGAACTCGGCGGAAAATTGGGAAACGGAATGTCTTAACACTAGGTTCTCTCTGCCTACCTTGCTGGGCTGACATCAATTTCTCAATTCTGACCGGATCCCATTATAGGAACCTAACCAAATTTTCACCAAACTATCCTTGAAGTGTATCCTTTCAAATAAAAAATCGGTTGAAATCGAAATCGGATCGAAATCTGTTGGCGCGACATTGACTTATTCGTCTATTTGTCGCGCACA
>FAPJ01018249.1:0-10339 GCA_001485985.1 Heliconius ethilla aerotome | reverse complement strand
ACACGTAATGCCTCCAGAATTCCAGAAAGTGGGGAACGAACTGATTTAGTACTAGGCCCTCTGCCTATCCTGCTGTGTGCGGGATACAGCGTGAAGCTGAAGCTAAGTATTGTATAATATTTATTGTAATAAACATCTAAATATACATTTTTTAAAATAAAATATTTATAGGTATAGTATAGGTATATTCCGCATATAGGTTATTCATAGGGAACCTGGTCACCTAGTGTTATCACACTCTGTTCCTATTAAGATAACTTAGTTCCCTACTTTTCGCCAAATTCTAGAAGTAGTGCGTGTTGAATGGGCGATAACCACCTCTGTGCCACGACTGGTCTCGATTAGTATGTTAAAATTGTCAAATATCTAAGACAAAGTTTTCGATATGTCTAAATCCATTCAGCACGTTCACATAGAATTCTGGCGAAGTTATTAGTGCTGAACTGGCACGCTCGGATCGCCATAATTAAAGAAGAACAAGAACAAGAATAGAATTTTTATTGGACAACGTCATCTTTTACTACTTTTAGTACTAGGTTATCGTTTTAGTTTGTATACTAAGCTCTTAACACACATGAAAACTCTTCGAAAGTGACACATTCTGATACTTGAATTATTATTTCGATTTTATTAGGTCGCCAAGTAACTGAATTTGACCCAATTATTGAAGGTGATAATGGTATTATCGAGCTAGTCTAATAATGGAGACACCTAATATAGATTAGGACTGATATAGGCCACAGGTAACCCTGAGGCCAGTTGTGGGTTCGATTCCCACTCGACTCGGTTTCTCATTTTTCGCTCTGGTATCGAGGCAAAGAGAGGCGTGGTTTACGACGACATCTCCAGAATTTGGAGGAAAATGAGGAACAGAGAACCCTATTAGTGTACATACTATGTATTATACATGTCATCCATATATTTCTTTTTTATATATTTAATTATATTGAATACAGTATACTACTATTTCAGATTATTAGATACTTATGTATATTACCAAAATCGAAATTTTGGAACGTTTCGTTTATGGCTGGTGAAAGTAGTTTAAATTTTTCGGTCAAATTTGGTCATGTAGTTGGTAGTATCGATACCTTAACTAAAGGATTTATGAATATAGCTAATAAAAATATTTTATTATAAATTTAAGTTTATATTTTATATAGCTCGAAAAAAAGCACATAAACCCTTTATATACAAGAACAAAATATTAAGGCTGTAGTATCGTAATTTATTATAGAATTGATTTCATTAAATTCTTCTTTTAATATCAATGATGAAGAATTATATTTGATTTTAATTAAAACTTAATTATCTGTTAACATATTTTTATGCCTATAATAGTTGAAGACACTAATGATATTTAGAATTTTCATACAAATATAGTTATGGCCTTACCACGTTACACGAAAAATAGTAATTACTTCCAAACAATAGACGTGTCAATGAAACTGCGGCGACAAACGACTTTCACGTCATAAATTAAGATAAGAAAAAAATTAAACTAAAACGATACGAATTGAACGTGTATTTATATATATATATAGCATTTACTTATCGTTGAGGAAACTTAAATTCTTTTATAATATTAATAAATTAAAATATCTGTATAAATATTTGTATAACTATATAGGAAGGAATAAAGGATGCACAGAGGAACAGAATGTCTCAACATTAGGTTCCCCTAAAGTTAGATCAAATTTTAATATTACTAAAATAATTCCCTCGAGTGAGAATCGAATCCACAACCATTGTTAACAGTTACAGGCTGTACCACTGCGTTACTACGGTCTCGAGTATTAAATTTTTTTTGTAGCCTACCTACTTAGTCGTCATTACAAGTTGATCTGCAAGACCTTGTATTTTATTCCGCTTACATGAACGAGTGTATAGCCTGCTGTATAACCAGTTTCGTACTAGCTGTCTATTTTATATTTTGTATGTTTAATGAGTTAATTTACGCAGTACTAGTATTTCTACTTTTCGATTGTCGTAGATTCAAATACAAATTGAAAAAATTACAGCTTTTATTCATACAATGTTTAGGCGAGTTAAAAAAATTGAGTTCGAAAGAAACAAGAAATAACTGAAACTTTCTGCCTATCCCGTTTAATTGCACGGTATATGTAAATGTAATGAAGAAGCGATCCGAAAAGTTTCATAGGTTTAAATTAATATGGAAAGTTGGGAGCGGAGTGTCTTAACACTACGCTTGCACTATCTACTGTGCTATATAAGGGATGTCTCATGTTGTATGAAGCTGATAAAAGAATTACCGACTCCTTAGTAGACTACCACCATTCTCTGCAGTCGTACCGATTCAAGTATGCCTAATCTAAAAATATCAACTTAATAACCTTATTTTTTACAATTTTAAAGCGTTATTTCAGACTTAAAAAAGAATAATATTTGTTTGAAGAATAATATGTTTTTAAAAAGGTATTATTAATATAGAATTTATGTAAATATCACATTGACATTTAAAAACAGAACCTCATTACAAGAAAGGTATTAAAATAAAAATATTTCAATATCATTCCATATGTTCATTTATACTGGTATTGTACCTACATGGACAAAATTAAATTTTAATAAAAATATGTATTTTATTATTTCTTTCCTTGTATTTGTTATACATTTTTTAGTAATACAATGGAACGGCGATTGATTGAAAGCGATTGTAGGTTCGATACCCACTCAGTGAAATTAATTATTTTCAGTTCTAGTTGTTGCAGCGTTGAATTCCGCCTCATAACATATATTAAATCGAGCATATATTAAAGAACGAGATATGTGTTATATTAAATCCTTTAACTTGAGGTTAATTCTATTTGCCCCACTGATCTTTACAGCGAACGCCGCGGTTGAGTAGGCGAGAGGGAAAGCCGTTGGCGGCAAGGGCGTCCCCTGCAGGATTCGAAGCTAGGCTTGCAGTCCTCGATCGTACTGGTCCATTAGGTTCCATCTGCCTAATCTTTTATACAAGGGTGCTGTGTGAAGCTACAAAAAAATCTTATATTAACAGTTAAGGCACTTTTCCCTAACCATAAAGATTGTGGGTTCAATTCCTATACGAGGATTATTTTTATTTATAGTACATACAATACATTTTTGTTCAATTTCAATTTTATGTTTCAAATTTTTTCTCTAGCGCGTTTTGAATTTTGAAAAAAAAAAAAACTAATATAGTATAAAAAAAATATAAATAACATATTGACATATATCTTGATTAGTTATATAATTCATAATTCCTTTTGACATAATATTTATTACCTTATCAATTCTTATCGCGGAACTTGTATCATTTAATAGCATATACGATCAGATTCATAATTAAAAGCTAATTGACGGCAATATATGATCAAGTAACTGGTTGGTATTTATTAAGCAGCTTGCCTAGATTGCTCTGTGTTGTTCTACGGAAGTTTAAAGTAAATTAAAACAAAAAATCAGCTTCACGCGGTATCCCGCATAATGTAACAGCGGGATAGGCAGAGGGAATTTAGTGTTAAGACACAACGTTCCTCAATTTTCGTCGCATTTTTCGAGGCATTGCGTGTTAAGTGGCGGAATTCAACGCCGGACTTTTTGCCTTGGTGGCAGAGCGAAGAAGTTATAATATATTTCAGCAATCATTTAGCTTAATTATTTCTTATAATTCATTTAATTAGGAATAAACAAATAAGTTCAATAAATATTAGTCTTATTACATTAACATTTGTTATTTACAAATGATAAAAATAATATTTTTAATTATTATACTTAATATATAATTTCAAAATATTAAAAATCAATTGTTTCAAACATTCTTAACGTTAATGTTGTTGATAAACATCAATTAATTTTAATTATGATTAGAAGTTAACTCAATCGCTAGAATCTTTGTTTTTTGTTTGTATATTCGAAGACAGTTAACGGACAAACAATTAACGTCTACCGCATTCCTCATTATATTACCATTAGTTATTAAGGGAAATTAGATAACTATATTTTTAAGCTAACATAAATAATACTTATTTTCAATGTTAACCGTAATAAGGATAATCTACTAATTTAGATAAGATTAGTAGGTTGCCTTCGTTTTGACTTACTTAAATATTACTTAATGTCACTCACTATTTTCCTCAATATTTAAAATATATCATTATATGTAAATTTATTAAAAAAAACAAATAAATTGTAAATTAATTAAACTAAATGTGAATAATAAAAAAAACAACTTGTATAAATGAATCCTATAAAATAGGAATAGGTACATATACATATACTCATATGAGTCTAATTATCAGTAATATTATTAAAAAAAAAAATCAACAACAGATGCTTAGCTATCAAAAATCAAATCATAAGGAACGGAGAAAACGCGTAACAAACTTACAAACCAATACCGACATACAGTCGAATACAAAACTCCTATTTTTTAAACCTAGTTAAAAAGGTGAATGAAGTCATAAAAAAGTACACTATTCTTGACAAGAAAACCAGGTATGCAATAAAACAGCCTATGGCATACCGTCTATAGTTTCAGTTTCAAATTTCGTTAGTGAAATATGCCTAATACCCTACTAATTCTATAGTGTATCGTCTGTAATATTCTAGTGTCAAATACGTAATCGACGTATATAAGTCTCTATGGGGTTCCGTATATTAAATGGTGAAACGGAAACTTTATTGAACCATTTTGCTATCCGTCTCTCGGTCTGTCAAGACCATTTATCTCGAGATCTCGTGGAAATATTAAGCTTTTAAGTCAATGCATCAACATTCTGTTGTATTTTATATGAAGTTCACCACATAATCAATATCTATAAAATACTTCCCGTGATATTTAGCACGAAATAAGAACTTACAATACAAATTTAAAAAAAATCTGTAAATAAAAATTTATTGATATTTCATACGAAATGAATGCTTACGTCCGCAAACTTGAATTTGTCAATTTTTGTAAATTGTACTTTCCGTTGACTTACAATCCTGAAATTGGTACGGAAACCTCGGTAGCAGCCAGCTCGCACTTAACCGGTATTTTTTACTTTATCAGGTGCAAAAGTCACGAGGAAGAAAAATAACGATACTCAATGAATACTTTTTTAACTTTACTCTATATCCAACTGCAAAAAGGTATTTTTTTCTTTATTATAATAATTATTAAGTATAGAAATCATAATTAATTTCTGTAAATTTATTACTATTTGTGTAAATTTATTTAAATTCACAGTCATATTCTAAATATTCGTATTTAAATTCTATTGAAGTACTAATTACCCAACTACGGTGTCGCATTATTATTCAAGGTTTTCAGCAAAAGGAGAATTATTTAGTGATAAAGAGAACGCTTACTGAATCCATTGATTCTGTTTCATTAAACTGTAATGGCGTTTATTTAATTATTGTTAGAATAATTAAATCATGAATATTAAACAATTATTAATAGATTTAAATTTGATATTCATAAAAAAAACTGTTTGCTCATTTATTAATTTTTAATGATAATTATTATGTAAAACGACTTCGTCACAAGTAACACAGAATTAAAAAACACCTAACAAATATTAATTAATTCCTTTAAAATAACAAAGACAAGGCCAGTCGTGGCGAATGGGAATATTTATCTCAATTTATATTTTCATTTCTTCGCTCTATTGTCAAGGCAATTTGCGGCGTTGAGTTCCGCCTCCAGAGTTCGATGGCAAGTGGGGAACGGAGTGTCTTAACACTAAGTTCCCTCTGCCTAACCTACTGTGTCCGGGATGATACATGAACCTGATTTAATATCTTTAACTTAAATAACAAAGATAAACAAAACGTAGATGATCCACTTTTTTGTACTGAAGGAAAATTAATCTAATTCTTAAGATTTGCGTTTATTTTTTATCTTTTATAAAAATTCTTCAATGTAAAAAGAACTTAAACTTATGTAACTATTTAACAATCAATGAATTATTAAAAACATTTTAAATATAAATTTAATAATTAACTTTTTTTGCTTTTTAATCTAATCTAGGTCAGATTTTATTATGCTAGTTTCTTAGCTATAGTATAATATCTCGAACAACCGACGTAGCGTGATAAAATTATGTTTTACCTCGTTCAACTGAGTGTAACGGCCTAAATCCAAACATACATAATATTACTATATTCTGATTTTAATGAGAAATAAGAATCATGAGAACTAAATCGTTCACATTCAATTAGAATTTTTTTTTATTGTTTTTTAATCGCCTGTTAACTGTTTTATTGTATTTTCATTACATATAGGTCTAGTTAAAGTGTTTAATGGATTATTGTCATATCTTCTGATATCGATTATATTTTTTTTTATTATTTTATGTATAATTTACAGATGCGGAGAGAACTTTAGTGAGAAAACACTCTCAAACTATATAATAAACAGTTTCTCATACATATGTATATTAATTTCAAAAAACTTAAGCATGCTCAAATTCCTACAATCCACCAATATTTACTTTAATATAAAAAAATATCAAAAACATTAATTTGTTATTTTATTTGTATTTTTTATATTTTTTTCATGCAATTTTACTTTAATAAAAAAATTTATTTCTCGAACGCTTAATCCAGTTGGCAAAACTAATCGTGGGTCTTTGACCTTAGCGCAAACATACATTAGTCACATACATCATTATATGATAATTATATTTACGCGAAATTTCGATCCCATCTCATATAACTAACTGTATGTTATATTAGAACGCGAAATGTTAGGGCTTTATCTTTATTGGGTCGATTGACCTGACACCAAAACTGTAAAACTTATGAGCAAAACTAAATTAAAATTAAATTAAATCAGCTTCACGCTGACAGCAGGTTAGGCAGAGGGAACACATAGTGTTAAGACACTCCACTCCCCACTTTTCTTATTTTTAAAAGCTTTTATTTTTTTATCCTTCGTAAACGTTTTTAGATTATTGCAATTAACAGGATAAGCAGAAAATTACAGTATTTCGTCATTCGAACTTCCACTTTCCGCCGAATTTATTGAGGAAATGCGTGTTGAGTGGCGAAACTCAATGCCAGGCTTTTGCCTTGGTGCCAGAAAGAAAAAATAAAAATATTAATAAAAAATAAAAAATATTTGTTTGTCTCACTTACCGTACAACGGTCCCACCATGAGAATGTATAACACTATTATTGACAATATCTCATTTCTCAATCCAAACGCACGTGGTCTCACCACAACCAAAATGGTCTTGGCCACCAATCCAAAAACATCATTGAGAACACTTCTAAGATTACTCTCTTGATTAACTATAGTCCTGTTATCATCAGGAGGCAACACGTCTTCCAACCTTAAGAGTCCGAAGATAAATGTTACACTATATAAAACAATTAACACAGAAAACACTCCATAATAGCCAATTGCCTTTAATATTATACCACTCAAAGCTGTTCCCGAAGGTGTTCCCAAACTGACACAAATTGTAACTAGTCCCAAACGGAACGTTCTGCTTTCAACTGTAGTCCGGTCCGCCATAAAACTATACATTCCCATGAATATTATAATATAACTACCACTAAACGCCGCTGGTAAAGCTTCTATTAAAGCGGTGTCCACCAGCGATAATTCGTAAAAATAAAACGTTGCAAATATAAGACCTATATTCGCAATAATTTCTCCTATAAATGGTACCAGAATAAATATCTTTCGTTTCTTCGTGCGATCGCTCCATGCTCCAATAAAAAGCACTGCCACAGCCGGTATGCTGGTCTGCAAAGGGAACTTCCAGGCCATAACACTAGCCACCAAGGACTGCACCTGGTTCACCTCGTTCTGAAGCCCTGTGGTGTTTCTGTCTCTAATTCGATCACATATCTCATCACCGAATTGAAAATGAACGCGGCAGGATTTTTCTAAATGCATATTTTGCACAGCCAACGAGGACAACGCCGTACAGAACATATAAACAAAGAGACATGGCTCGACCGTGGTCTCACTAAAACAGTATTTGATTTGTTTCAATGCACTTTTGTATTTTTCCCGCCACGATATATTCTCGTCGTACGTAAGACGTATATTTGATTTGGTGAGACAGCTAGAACTGATGGTGACGGTGCTAGCACTGGCGTTAGTACACATGTTGCGGTAAAAGTGAGAGTTGGTAAAAGTGTGTTGATATTTGAGGCACGGAGTGGCTTGCGGCTGCGTCCGATACTGACTGCTTAATATCTGACTGCGGTTACCCAAAACTTGAGTTATTGTCGATTAAGACCGCTCGCGTTGAGAGAGCGCTCGGGCGCTCGCATCTCTGGGTCTAAGCAGACGCGACGTACCTTTTTAATAACTTAGCCTATTATCTGAGCACCTTGAGTTACGCATCACATAATGTTGTTCCGTTCAACTCGAGTAAAGGTACGGACAGGTGTAAATGTTTGAACAACTGCGAATTTTTGCCTTACCGTTTATGGGTAGTTTCGAAATGTCATTCAATAAAGTCGATATCGATGACCTCGTAAGTGCCTTGGAAAAATATTTATTTACGTATATATGTTTTATATTGAAACATCACGTTTTAATCTTATTGTTTTCTGTTTTTTTCTTTTAGTCGCTCACAGCAGGTAGGCAGAGAGATGTGTAATGTTTAGTCACTCCATTCCCCATTTTCCGCTAAATAATGACGATACGATACTAGTGCGTTGAGTGGCGTAATTCAACGCCGTGCTTTGCCTTGACATGAAAACGAAGAAATGAAAATATATATAAATTCATTTTCTCGAATGAGAATCGAACCCACAAAGCACTCGCTTGTGCCCTTGAACTACGACTGGCCTATTATTGTGTTGTTTTCACAAGATTTTTAAATTCTAGATAAATAATATTGTAAACTTTGATAGTAATATTTACAAGTTGTATCATCTTGACAGTATTTGTATAGCTTAAACAATATTCACATGTTTTTTGTTTAATTTTATGACTACTGGAATATTTATGTTCATCTTTTATTTGTGAAACAATCGTTTATTTTTTTCGTGATGCCTTTGAACTCGGGGTAAATTTCTTTGTTTGTAAAAATATATTTATTTAATTAATTTAATAGTAGTATGTTATATAAGTTTTTTACAAGATTTTTATTTAACCCTTTGTTATCGTTCTTTCTTGTTATCTTTTAGAAAAATATATAACATTTAGAGATAATTACAATGTAAAATATTAAACAAAAACATATCACGATTTTCATATATATACAAAAGTAGCTATCTAGATAATTTAATATCAAAGAAGCGACTATTTTCTTCGTTAAATTGTATTTTTTATTCATCTCCCTACGTTTTCTATAACATAAACATAAAATCTCTTTATTTCTCACCATAATATACAATACAAATATACAATTTACAGTAGCTTATAAAAAAAAATGTGAAAAGGCGGCCTTATCACTAAAAGTGAGTTTTCTATAACACTATTAGTGTTATTATTGTTTATTTAAAATTTGTTGTTTCGCAAAAATTAATTCTTCTAACATTTTCATTACACTCAAATACTAAGACTCAAATTTTTAAACAATTTAATTTGTCTACCTATCTATTAGTGGTTAAAAATTTTAGAACATAATAAAAACAAAATAGTTTTGCACAAAGTATGTAATATATTAGTAATACTAAAAAAATATAATATAATTGTATTAAAATCATTAATTCATAAAACTTTTAAAACTTCACTGTTGTACAAATATAGTTTGATACAATATAATAAACATTGCTCTGAAATTAATCTAGGCGGTTCCTTATATGTACATACAGTATGTGAAATGCACATGGTTATTAGTAATCTGTGCAATACCCTTCAAAGCGATGTATTTAAGGCTATTATCAAATTATTTGGTATCACTGGGATCATCATCATCATCATCATCAACAGCCATCTTTTGTCCATTGCTGGACATAGGCCTTCCCCAATTCTCGCCACCACACTTGATCACTGGGATATCTTAAAATAATTTTTTTAGGAAAAAGGCTATAGAAAAAGTAAACAGAATTGCCCTTGTTAAACGTAAACCATCTAACCCATTTACAAAATCTGAGAAATCTATCAGCAATAAATAATCCATAAGTCAGGTTGTAAACTCCGCTTTGGTTTCGTAATAGATCCCTTTTGACGGATCTGGGTGTAGGAGTCACTGTCGTACAGCTGACTGATGAAGTGCTGGGCAACTATTATGTTGATAGCACATACAGCACAATTTTCCAGAGCCAAGCTTATTATTATAAAAAAAAATTAGTTTAATAATCGCTCAAATTATTAATTAATTTGGGCGAAAATTCACAAACCTTTAAGTCTCTGCTTCTTGGGATTTCTGTTTCCTTTTCAATCTCGGAGGATATT